>APFE030939525.1:57736-120652 GCA_000404065.3 Pinus taeda | reverse complement strand
GTGTGTTTTAGATTAAAAGTGTGCTTAGCTTAGAGATTGAGTTTTCCGTCATTATTCCTGCTTATCTTGGTTTTACGTTTGATGTCGCAGATGTCGACGCCTCTTCAAACATATATTGGTTTGGCTGATGGCGCTTGTCGTAGTACACAGAATATTTCTTCCGCATATTGGGTTATCTATTCGCCCTCTGACGAGTTGGTATCTATGCATGGGGTAAGCCTCGGTCAAACAACAAACAACATTGCAGAGTATAGTGCAGTGGTGGAGTTATTATCTGAATTTATTTCATTTGGGATTCAGAGTTTGATAGTGAGGTTAGATTCTGAACTCATTGTATTACAACTTAATAGAGTATACACCATTAGAAATCCAGTTTTATTAAGATTATTTTTTAGAGTGCGTCTCTTGGAACGTGAATTTGACTATATTGAATATCATCATATTCCATGATCTTTAAATACATTAGCAGATGCAATTGCTTCTCAAATGTTAAGTAGACATGTGCGATAATCATACAAGTAAATTTAAAAACATTCCATAACGTGTTTAACAAGACAAGCTAGTAATAACGATATCATATATATAGGAGTGTGTCAAAAATACATCGTCCTCGATCATAGGTTGAAAAACACCTTATGATCGACAAAAATGAGTCTTCTTAAGTTTTTTCACACTCTCTAAAAATGAAAAACGCCGAGTTTCTCCTATACTGGACTCGTTAAATTTCGACAGTAAAGGACCTATTCAATTACAAATAGGAACGGACCATTCCTTCTTAGGGTTCGAATTTAAACTAAGTTGGACTCACCCGAAGGGTGAGCTTATAATCAAGCATATGTTATCCTCCTAAAGCTTGTAAAAAATAAAGAGTTACTTGCCAGAAATGGTGGGGGAAAAGAGAGAAAAGTAATTCTGTTTGTCATACTTTATAACCACTCTTGAACACGACACTTTCATTCACCTGGGTTGGGAAATCCTTTACCTAACAGTTGATCAAACCATATTGAAATTCTTCAGCTGGTTTCTGGGTATCAACTTTGGGTCAATCATTACCAAACCATCTGTTGTGTCGTTATGTGTTCAAGAGGTCAGTGCAAATAAGCCATTCATCTGCAAAATGTCTGTCATCCATCTTGACCATCCCTGAGTCAGTCTTTGCAACTAAATTTCTTCAATTTGATCTATGATTTTGTGTCGTAGGCTTGCCTACGATGGATCGCTTTCTATCGACTTCAACTTATTATCTAGAAAGATGATCTAGCAATCGTCAGTACCTTGAGATCTGCATGCCTCAATGGCAGGTTTCTTGCCTTTGACGAGAGTTTACATCATTGACTTTCGATCAAAGGATTCCATGACATGTTCGACATCAACGCATCTTATCACATTTCATGGATTGTACTGAGTACTTTGAGAGCCATTGTTATTATTGGTGGTTTCTCTCACGCTTGTTAACAGTTTACATCATTGACTGGTAATCAAGCGGTTTCTACCATGTTCGACTACGACACATTCAATCGCATGGATAGAATCGTACTGTTTCGGGACGTAGAAATGAAGACCCTGGATCTAGTTTCCACCATCCAGGTTGCGAGAAATTTTGTATTCATTGTATTATGGACTATTCATAAACAGATGGTTGCGTCCATACTGTGTCCACATGTGTCTGTACTTATGATGTATTACGAGATCATTCCTATATCAGAGCAGTAGTTAGTCTTCTAATCAGTTTTCAGTCTCTTAGTCAGTTTTTATCTGAGTATGGGAATGCCTACCTCAGCGATGATATGATCTCATATATATATTTTGCATTGAATGTTTTTACAGGTTCCAACCGGACTCTCCGCAAGATGATCCTCGAAATGATAAAGTACTTCACTCTTCCTAAATGATAAATGAAATCCTCATATACTACAGACTTCGCACTTTAGCGGGCAATCTGTTACACAAAAATATCGTCACCTTGATTATTTGCAGTCGGTATGGGTCTATCACCACCTATACCAGCTTCCTAAGCAAGTCTCAAACCTCAACTCTTCAAAACAAGCTTAAGAAATGAGAGAAAGACATCAAAAAAGCAATGTAACTCTGGTTCCACACTTTCTCTCACTTTTTCCTGCGGGCCCGCACCTTTTGTTCAACATATCTGCGTACTTATACGCTCTGTATGTAAAGGGGAGGGTGCGTACCCTGTGAAAGTCAAAAGGCGCAATTTTTATCTTTAAAAAACTCACTTTGGGTTAATGCTAGAGGTTTCTAGAAGGAATTTTGACTTGGATTGTTCGCTCCAAAGTGGTTCATGCATCCCAAAAGAGAAGGAGCTAATCCCTTGTTAGGAGGAGCTATCCCTTTGAAGGAGGATTCTATCCCTTTGAAGGAGGACCTAGTAACTTCCCTCCATTGCACTATAAATGAGGCATTGGGTTAGTTGCTAGAGAGGTTAGAAGCTGAACATTTTGAGGGTAAATGTTGATGGAATTAGGACTTCCTAATTAAAACTTGAGAGGAGAGATCACATACCTTTTTGGTTTCATTGGGAAGTGAGTGAAGCTTGTCAAAGTAGAGGAGACTTCTTGTCGGACCCTGGGAGGAGCTTGTACAGCATCAAGGCACAGGTTGTAAATTTCTTGTTCATTTGAATTAATACAATCAGATTCATTTTTCTCAACAAATTGTCTTATGTGGTTTGTCTCATAATCTCCTTGATCATTATGATGAATATTCTTTATGATATTGGCTTTTCAGGTGCTATTTAATTTGGTTTTCTTGTTTGTGTTTGCAAAATTACACTTCAAGGAAGCTCATTCGGAGCGAGGGAACGAGGCTTCCACAAACTTGCACTGGATCCAAGGTAGGCCTAAAACACTTGTTTTCCTTTGTTTTAATTGCATATTTAGAGAAATATAGTTTTTGAAAGGCTTGCTTGTGACAAGATATCTTTAGATACTAGGAAGGTCGATCTTGTCCGCAACCTCGACTCATTCTGCGTGAAACTATGATTTACTTGGTTATATTTATATTTCCCTAAAACTCGTCATTTTATTTCTTGGATAATGTTTTTAAAATGCTTTGAGCATCATGGTTTGAGTTCTATCTTTCAAAAATTAGGAATCTTAAATGATGTGGTACCCTTAGTGAAGGTAATTCTTTGTACTAGATTAAGGATAAATTTACTTTCGCATTTGCATGATAATAAATTTAGAGTGTTCAATTTGTTGATTGGTCCAGGAAGGTGTCGTTTTGTTATATTTTTATCTCCCTTTTTCTGGTATCATAACTCAATTTTCATGGTGTTTAGAGTGATGACTTACTCATCGATGATTACTCACCAGGTGATTGATTGACAGTAATGTGTATTGATTATGGCTGCCTCTAAATTAGCACTAATATGTGACCTAGGTATAGGATTTTTGTATTAGGTTAAGGAATCTTATGGTAATTTTCTTGAAATTGTGCCTTTTCAACAAAGATTTGATTTTATCATGATTGTTACTAAGACTCTGGATAGAAATAAGAGCTCTAAAATCTATGACAATCATGGAATTCAATTGAAATAGGATAATAGGTATGTGATGTCTATATTTTTTTTTTTTCCTATTGGTTCACGGGCCCTGGTCAGTGAGTCCGCTACTCCAGGTTCGAGAAATCTGGGTGGACCCCACCCGAAGGGGGTCCACCCCTCGGTCACAACAGACCTAACCCCAAGAGCTTATGGGTTTCGACCCTGTGACCTCCCATTGGCGAGGCCCCGACTTGATCGATTGTGCTAACCCTTGGGGCTATATGTGATGTCTATCATAAAGGTGCAATATTCTTTTTCCATAATTTATGCTACAAAGCATTGCCTTCCTATACTTGATCTTGTTGTAATTTTATCATTCTTGCTCTTGATACTTTCATAAGTGGTGTAACATGTTTTTAGTTGTCACAATAATAAAAATGTTTCAGACTTGATGAATACATCAAATGATGACATACCATGATATCTTCATATTTCCTTGCTAAGATTTATTTTGCAGACACTTTTGATGGAAATCATAATTTGATCTTTAAAACATTTTCCATGCCTTCTTCCATGATTTTATGGTCCTATGGTTTGGCTTGCATGAGGACATGCAAGAAGTTCAGCATGGGGGAGTGTTGAGCATCCATTTTGTCCAAATTTTCATGATTTACCTGAATAATTTTATGTCTCTACTAAGTGTCTATAATCATTATTATTCATTTTATGCATTATTAAGTTATCATTTAGAGGCATTTAGACCTAACAGTTGTTGATCTATGAAATCTTCTTGGTTTGTTAATTTAAAGTGAAAATATCATTACTTTCAGGCTCTTTTGTGGCAGGTGTTAACATTCTTGTAGTAGTAGTTCCTATACCAGCTATGCCTACACCAACATTCCTGCACCAACATGCCAACACTAATTTGGGTCTTTCATACATTGACACATCTAAAGGGAAATATGAAAGAGGTTTCTATTTAAAATCGTGTTTGAACACTTCCACATAAGCTTAGATACACCCAGGTGAGACAGATTTATGTTTAGGCAATAATTAATGCCTCACCCCCAAATTCGCAGCAGTTTCCAAGCTGCCAATGTTTGCCTCATTTTCCATGCACGTGAAGGTGAATGAAGAAATTATAGAACATGGGTTTTGGTCCCAGAATATCATATTTACAAAGACTTGAACCGATTTCTAAAATTCGTAATGGCCTAGAAGTTACATAATGGTCTTTGAGGCAGTTTTCTAAAAATTAATTGTTTTTCCAAAATTTTAGCATCTCAGATTTCAAACAGTAATTTTCAAGCACGCTTTTCGAGGAAATCAGTATGAACCAGAAAATTATGAGAGAGGTTATTGTTGAAAATATAAAAAGATAGATTTCCTCCAAACAATTTTTCGAAACATAATGGTTAAGGAGATACGTAGAGTTCTTTGGAGGCATTTTGTTAAAAAAAAACAAATTTTCCAAAAGTGTAGAAAATGGCTAGACTTGGGAAATTCATGCCGGATCTTCAATCCTTCAATGGGTAAATGGTTGTAATGATATTCTATTGATGAATATCAGTTTGGATTCAACCCCTATGTTATTTGATAAAGAAACTATCATGTAAAAAACCAATATAAAAGAGCGGTGCTACGTACGTGGGAGAAGATGACAGTTTGTAGTTTGTAAATTGTATTTCATTTGAAGAATAGGGAATTAGATCTTTCTGTGCAGAGAAGGAGGAATAACGCACCAATGGGATGATCCCTGGAGGGGGCCATTGGAGCCAACGCTGCATTATTTAATGAATCTGTAACAAGACTTCTGAAATGAATTTCCTTGGCATTAAATTTTAAATTCTGGTTTCTACTCTGAAATGAGTTTATTTGGAAATCACTTCTGACAAATTTTGTTTCTCTATAATGTTCTAAGATTTTGATTTAAATTTATGCAAGGACAATGAGCTAGATGGTTGGGCCCACCAGCCAGCCCATTGCCCCAAACCTCTTAACTTTCATTTGCTGCATTTTAATTTGCTTGGTGTGAGTGTGATCTTAGATAATTTTGCAATTTCATTTCATAGCTCTTGTTTCAGTCATTTCATTTTCAATTTTATTCCAAAAGCTTTATTTTAATGTTGTGGTTATTTAAGCTTAATATCAATTCTTTTGGATGTATTTTCATGAAGGCTGAAGTAAAGTAAACGATGAATGTTTTAACTGCGTCTCTTATTTGTTCTTACAAATATCTACCCTGATCTCATTGTTTCATAACAAAGTTTATTTCTAGAATGCAATGGTGAAATAATTGCTGAGCAAGAATTTTGGTTAGCTTAGCTGAACATATGCTCATAATTTCCTTTGAATATTTTATGAGACAAATTCCTACACTTTTGCTGAAAAACATTTATTCTTGCACTTTTATAGAAAAATATTTATTCCTGCACTGTTGCAGGAAAACATTGATTCCTACGTTGTTGTAGGAAAACATTTATTCATGCACTTTTGCAAGAAGATGCCGAGATCAGAATAAGGAAAGATTGTGAATCTTGTTGAAAAAACACTCATATAATTCTTCATTATAATTAATTGTTGCATATATTATAAGGAATTATTTAATCAGATCAAGGTAAATAATATGAATTATATATTGGTTCTTATTGCAGATTTCTCTTACAACTAAAGCACTAAATTTTCTTTAAGAGAAGTAGTGCATTATTTTTTTTATTCTTCTTAAAGCAGTCAATTATTTCCTTACATTAGTTGGAATGAAGTGTTTGTGTGATTTCAAGTTTAAATTCATGTTTGCAACATAGCAATAACATTTTAAGAGGTTTCACATTCTTTATTTATTGAATCGCTTTCTTTTGAATGGGGCCTACATTCCCTTGTCCCCTAGACAATTGAGGTAGACTTACTGCAACAATCAACTCCACCCAGAAGAGGAGCCAGAAGTAGATTCTCAAAGTGTGTTTACTTTGCTTTAAAGAGTCTTGCCTATTTTTCCTAAATGATGCTCCTTTTGATTTCCTGCAAGAGTTTGGTTTTTATTTAACAGATCATTGAGGTCATATTCTGGCATATATTGCGCTACGCCTCTATGTTTACTTACTCGAATTGACAAATTAAATGTTGGTGTAAATATTGCATTTATACCACCCAACAACAAGCCATGGACTTAGTGCATTTGGTATCCACCATTGACTAGAGCCTTGACCAAAATGCACTTAGGAATCTATTATCTTGATCAGAGACAATGGACTGTGGGGTCCCAAATTGTACCCAAACTCGCTCAAAGAAGAGATTAGTAGTGGCCTATGTTGTGATACTTGGTGGGCTCCAGTATTGCAGCATTCGTGCTCCAACTCCTGGGACTACCTTCTTTACTTTTATGAACCCGGTAGTTTGTAACAAACTTGGAAGCGACGGTGCTATATGCACAAGTATTAGCTCTTACTGCAGGCTATCACTTGTTCAGCAGGCACAAGTTTTCTAAGAGCTTAATCCAACTTCTATGAGCTCTTAGAAGAAGCTTTTAACTGTGATGGATGAAAGCTAACTCAAGAGAGGCTAGTCTACTTGCAGGAAGAAGCTGAAAGCTGAAAGGAAATGCAAACCCTAGTTTTACTGACTAACCCTATTGGTGTAAGAAAAGAGATGAAAGTTGTTGAAATGGATGTCATTAGCTCTTGGAAAGGAAAAATGCATGTGGTTAAGCTACTTTTGAAGGAAAATATGGAAAAAGCATTTTTTGTGTTTTTGAGTAATTTTGCAGAATTATTATGCATGTCCTTTAATTATTTTTGACTGTGTAGGGGTTTATTGCCGAAAGGAAATGGAGTGGGCACTTGTAGGAGGTTGGGAAGGTGAGAAGAGGACCTAGGGGTCTCTAGAACACTTCTAGAGAATTCCACAGTGATTAGATCTTGAAAACCTGCTCGCATGAACTTCTACAAGAAGTCTGTAGGGGTTCTACATGAAGTTCTACAGGAACAGGCCGAAAGTGGATTTTAGAGGGTTAATGGTGGAAAAATGGTGGGAAAGTGGAAATGAAGGATGGATAAGGATTTTAAGGGGTCTAGGACCTAGTAAATGAAGCTAAGGAGTGATGAAGGTGGATGGATTTGTTCAAGGATGGAGAGAGCAATGTTGCACAAAAATGTAGAAATTAGGGCAAGTTGGGAAAGTGAGGCAAATGAAGGGAAGAAATCTTGAGTTAGCGGTTGGAATACGTTGTATGATGGAGGAAGGGTAGGTAGGAATATATTACAGGCTCTGCACACTACTTTCCAAAACTGATCAAACAAACACTGAAAAAACCAGAGATCTATCTATTTTCACCTAATCTGACCTAAAAACCCGAAATATGATGAACATAAGTTTATAGGTAGAAAATCAGGCAAGAGAGCTATGGAAACTGAGTAAGAATAGATATACACATGAAAACACAACTGGTATCAACTTTTCCAACTTAAAATCTAACACTAGCAATTGCATTGGAAGGCAAAAACAATGTTTTTGTGGTAGCAAGTATGCCTTGGTGTCAACTCATGGTCCCAAGGACGGAGCGATGAGATGAAGGACTACCTGATGGCATTTTTATAGATCTTTTCTGGTACCAAACTGTCAAATAGCCGTGAATCATGAAAAACTATCTTAATCATCAAAAACAACCTAAGTAACAAGGCAATATTTTAACCTAAATAATAGAAAACTATTCTATGAATGCAAGAAAAACACATAAAAGTACAAAAAGGAGGTACTAGCACTTGGTTTGGGCCCAACCTCAAGAGTGATAGCCTCCTAAAAAAGCTCAAAGCTGGTGCAAAGAGAGATTCATCTTCACTAATCCAAAATAATAGTCATGTCACAAAATTGTTTATAGCAAGAGCTCGAAAATGAGCTGAAATGCAGAGCTTCACTAAAGTGTGAAAAAAGATGTTCAATAGATAAACTACCAAGGCTTTAAGCCTTCCTAATTATGCAAATGAGGACTCCCAACAGTCCTCCTTAACTTTAGGAGCTTGGATGCCCAAAACTGTTGTTAATCAGCCACTTCACTAGACCTGCTCGACTACCTCTTGAAATCATCTTCAGTGGGTTGTTGAACTCCGAGTTGATGGTGGAGAACTTGAGGACGGGGTAATTTAGTGTAGGAGACACCCCTCCTACAAATCCTCAGCCTTGTTCAAATGATCCCTTAAAGTTACCTATTTTTGGGGCTCATCATCACCCCCTTGCTGAATGTGTTGCTCATCCTCTGAGCAACTAATCCAGTTCATCATCTTTGATTGCTTTGACTGCCTCTCTAACATCCCAGGCTTCCAAGATGATGTCCTCTTCTTGGTCATGGAACCCTGCCTTTCTCTCTACTTCCTCCCATTGCATGTGTTCTTCTTCTTCTTTGACCCCTTCTAGTAGTCCTAAAAGTAATGGAGGACTGGACTTTAGGTTGATCTAGTTGGCCTTTAGGTTTTGTATGTCTAATTATAAAGCGGCACTCTTGCCAAAGCCTCCCTCATTCTAGTTAGGGAGTGGTACTCTCTTATTTTCAGACTATGGGACAATGTGTTCCATCTCCTTGTGCAAGCATGAATGCAGTTATCACCAAACAATCTTTCCATGTTTCAAAGTGAGCAATGGCCTGAGCTTGCCTTTCAACGTAATCTGGGAGAAGTTGAGGGTTGTTGGCAAGGTGTTGATGGGCATATACTAAAACTGAGGGATCTTCTGGTTCTGCCCTAATCATGAGTGCCTTACTTAGCTCCCTGTCCATAACTTTATAAATTTCTACTGCACTCTTTTCCTCATGGCTTAAATAAGAAGGCATAGCCATGAGCTGTACATCTCCTAATGCAGCATTAGGGTCCCATAGATTCATGTTTGGAAGTGCCAAGTTGTGTAAATAGAATTCTGTTAACTTGGCCTTATCTTCAGCTGAGCTATTGTCACACAAATACATAAACTGATTGTAATTATACAATGGAATGGTGCCCCTTTGGGCCAATGTGTTAATTTGAAATTGCAACCATTGATCTTTAAGATATAA
This sequence comes from Pinus taeda, assembly GCA_000404065.3. Lineage (NCBI taxonomy): Eukaryota > Viridiplantae > Streptophyta > Pinopsida > Pinales > Pinaceae > Pinus > Pinus taeda. Next base: position 111,113 of record APFE030939525.1, on the reverse strand, counting down.
TGCATAGGACTTAGCAAGTTTCCTGCATTGTAAGGCTTCTACTGCCCAGCTAGCCATGCAGGCCATTTGGGCTTCTTTTTCTTGCAACTGTTGTTTTAAATGTTGTATTTCTTCTACTGCCTGAGACTTCAATTCCTGCAGTAGTTTTGTCAGCATCTCAACATCATCTTGTAGCTTTTCGTCTCTCTGTTGTTTCTCGATTGTTTCCTTGTTTGCTGGAGGTCCTTCTTGCTGTTGCTACCCTCCCAAAATGGACAACCTATCTTCCTTATGACCTTCCTATAGCTACAACTACTTTTTCAGCAGCTCATTTTCCTCCTATAACTCGGCTCATTTACTGCTTTCTATGTGCCTCACCATGGCCAACTCTCTTCTTGATTCTTTTAGTTGTTCTTCCAGGTGGCCTATGTCTGCAACTCCCTTGGATTTGGTAATTCTCATCCAAGTGTGAGTCCTAACCCATTCTTGTTCCAATGCAAAGAAAAGTGGTACACCAAACTTCTATGGGATGATCTTCCCACTTTCTAGCAAGTTGTAATATGAGCCCAAACTAGGCTGAGGACTTGGTTCCGGTATCTCCTCGGTCTTATCTTCTCCTTGTTATTGTTTGGCTGCCTTTTCATCCAATTTCTCAGTCTCTTTTAACTTGGCTAGAGTTTCATGTAGAGATGTTTTAGCTTCCTATAAAGCTGCCTTTGAGTCCATCATCCTAATTCTCTCTTTCCAGGTGGAGGTTTTTGGACTTCCTCTTTCATAGGTGATAGATATCTTGGAAGGAGACTCTTCCTTCTTTTTAGTGGTTGTGTCCTCAATGACAATTGGTTCCTTTGACGGTGGTTGGGGTTTGCCCACTTTGATCCTTGTGCTTCTTTTGGCTTTAAAGTACATGGAAGTTTGCCTCTTTCTTTTTCCTTTTTGTTTTGTAGGTGCTTAATGCAACAAGTACAACTGCTACTTCTCGTGCGAACATTTCACGGGATTCCTCTTGTTGTTGTTATTTTCCTTCACTTCCCGTAGAAATCTCTATGCCCACTGTTTCTACTAATGTTACTGATATCTCAGGGTGTGTCTCTTCCTTCTCTTGCTGGGTGCCTACTTTGGCTGTGGCAGTCTTCTTTTGGGATTTCTCGGCCTTTTCCTTTGCAATCTATGTCCTTTTTCCTTTCTCTATTCTTGTTGCTGTCTCTTTCTCTGTTTTAGGCTCAACAGTCTTGTCAAATTCTTATTTTTCTTTCTGTTCTTCCTCTGTTTTGTCTTCTTCTTAAATGTCTTATGCTCCTTCATCATTGTTCTTCTCAATCTCTTTAGTTTTCTCCCCCTCATCACTGCTGGATGGGGTGATGTTCTCAGCCAAAGTTCTAATGTCATCTTCCCTAGACATATTTCTGAAGATTTCCCAAGCTATGGGAATAGTATAGATGTGTAAAGCATCCTCCACCAATAGTTTGATGAGCCCATGGTGGGCCAACTGATCTAGGATCCCTTCATTTAGCTTTGTACCAGATTCAATTAAGGATTGAAGGAGGAAATATGGGATGCTTAGTTTTCTGGCTGGAGGTAAGTCCATCCCATACCTTAATTCGTGTAACAACCTGAAATGATATCCATAAATGATGCTAAACCTCCGTTCACATGTGATATACTTCATTATTTGATAATTGACTTCACTCTGGAGAGGAGGCAAGCTTGTCCTTCTAACCCCGTTTTTATCTTCTAAAAGATGCTCCTCAGGTAGAAAACCTGTTTTCTTAGCAAATTGTCCTAATGATCTCTCATTTTTGCTCCAAGGGAGCCCCAATGGTAGACCAGTGATTCTACTAATGATCTCAGTTGTAAGTTCTAGGGTCAAACCCCTAAAACTAATTGTGGCACGTGTCTTCGAATCTGGTCTCAGGGACATAAAAAACTCTTCAGTTATCTCCTCATCATAACCCTGAATTCTGTCAAAGAAGGATATCCAGTTTGCCATCGTGAAAAGGTCAACCACCTCAGGGTGCTCATGCAATTTGATAGAGTTTGAGGGTTCTTTCCTTATGAATCCTCCTGGCATGGTGTTGAGTTCTCTCTTTATGTTTTAACGAGAAAAGAAAATGCTCAGGTGGGAAAAAACAGTGAATCACTGAAACACAAGATAGTTAAATTTAGTTTCTTCTGAACCTAAGAAGGAATCTCACAGGTGCTTCTTTGCAATATCAAATGGCAATAATTCTCTTGTTTTAAACTGCTACCACCTTGAATTTGACTTCTTTTAAAAAGAAAGATTTTTTTCTACAGAACAGAGGATAAGGACACAGGTTCCTTTCTCAGCATGTAGGTAGATATGCACATTCATTTTTGTCACACACACAGGCTAGCCTTTAGTGCTGCATGTATATTTCTTATAGGAGAATTTGAAAAAGGATGGCGAGATTTCGGATGCAGAGAGAAAAAGCAACTGTGTAGACACAGGGAAATATACAGGCAGACTTCCACTTTCTTTTTCAATCTACTGTCATGCTCAATTTACCACCTTACTCAAACAACTCATGCATAGAAAATTTTTCCCGAGGCTACCTCGTTTTGAGCTTGAATTTCGATGAAAATCTTTAGTTTTCTTTCTACTGAGCCGTTCTTCGCCTTTCTTGTAGAACCCTTCCTGTAGAAATCTCCCAGCTTCTGTAGAATGAAAGTGTGCTTCCGGTAGAGCCCGATAGGTAGGGAATTTTCAAAAACAGGTAGAAAACTGGTGGAGGATGACTGGTTAGCTACTCTGCAGGCGGTGGATGCATACTCCAGTCAAGAATGTCATGAGTGCAGAATGAACAAAGGGTGGTGAAGTTTCAACTGAGCTGTCTTTTAACTATGGGCGTGATTCATGGTGAGGGGATGAGGTGGCTGGACCAGACCATTGATTCTACGTCAAAACCATAATGCTTCTACATTCCATCTGACCACCATCAGGTCCCTTTCTCCCATTATCCACTGCCACCACTACCAGTCCCGATGATTTCTTCTTGAATGGACATTCCACATGTGTTGGTTGCGTATCTAATCAGCAGTTTTGAATTTAATGGGGCTCGTTTAGGTTCCACGAGGATGTGTAATTGGCTGAGGGTGGCCAGTTAACTGGCCACCAATTCCACTCAATCTGAACCATTCCCATAGTTACGCAGCCTTTAAATATGATTTATGCAATTGAAGAACAGGTTTAGGCACTTACCTGCGTAGCCGCGGTCGTGTTATGCATATTTCAGATTTTGGAACCCATTTCATCATTGTTGTTGCTACTTGCAAATTTCATGCTTGGCCTCGAGTGGTTGATAATTTTCACACATTCAAATAACAACTCCATTCTTGTTTCATATGCCATACTTTTTTGTCCCTGTCTCTGGAGTATGTCTTTTAGAGGGATCAGCTACTACAGGAATCCTGTAGTATTTCCAGTAGCTGCTTCTCCTCCTGGAATGTAAGTTAGAATGAGCAGGGCTACAACTACTGACAAGGGTCTTGGCTGATAAGGAGTCTAGATGGAGAGTATCAGGTATGGTGAGTGAAAAACTACTGCTTTGATTTGTCATTAAAAAAAATTTGGCAGCATGAAGGAAACAGGATTTCTGTGTGTGACTGTGGAGGGACATAAAAATCAATGCAATGGAGATGTACAGAGATGGAAAAAGGGTGACATATGGAAATGGATGGAATTAGGGAGGTTTACAAGCCTCATAGATATATTCCCAACATTCGGGTCCATTTCTGAGATCGATTTTGGCTTTTCTATAGGTTCTACAGGATCTTCCTGTAGAAGATACAGAATTTCCTGTAGAAGGTGAAATCTTAGCCCGAATGAGACCAAATGTTAGGAGAGGGTAATGGTCATGAAGGAATGGATTGTAAGGGATGCTTGCAGCCTAGTTATGACGTCTATCCTTGTCTTGCGTGATATTCCTAAACCCTGTAATGACCTTCCAGCAACCTGCAATTTATTCAACAGAAATTAAGTTTATTTTTCTTTTTTCTTCTTTCTTTATTTTTTTTATTTTTTGTTAGTCTAAGATAGTTTGGGTTCCTCCAAGAGGTTTTCACCCTCACTGTCTTCCCCAGGAACCTCCAAGAGGTTTTAACCCAAGGATCTTTTATTTCTTTTATTTCTTTTTCTGTGTTTTTTTTCTTTTTTCTTGTGTTCAATGTGTGGGTGGAGTGGAGACAAGGGCCTACTCGACTACCAGCATCGATTTACCCAGAGTTTCAATGAAATCCTACTTAGAAAGGGCCTTCTTGTAGATTTTCAATTGATGCCCATTGACGAGCATGGGGATGGCTTCTTCTTCAATGGTCCTGATAAGGACTGAACCATTGTTGTTGCATTTCTCCACTGTATATGGTCCCAACCATCTTGTCCTTAGCTTTCCTTTGAAATCCTTGTATCTTGAATCATATAACAACGCCCAATTTCCTGGCTTAAATTTCTTTTCTTTGAGGTGCCAGTCATGCCATATATTTCTTTGAAGTTGGACTACCTCTGAGTGGAGAAGGGCCTACATTCTCTGTTCATCTAATCCATTCAGTTGCAGTAATATTTTTTGTTGTGCATGGCTGAGATCTAGGTCCAGTTGAGCTGCCAACCTCAATGTGTTATATTCAAATTCTATGGACAACAAAGCCTTCTTCCCGTAGACCAGCTCATAGGGTGCAAAACATGTTGTAGTTTTCCAAGTAGTGTTATAGGCCCTGGTGGCCTCAACCAAGCGATCTGCCCAATATTTTTTGCAGCTACTCAACACTTTAGTCAAAATCTCTTCCAAATCTCTGTTAGTGACTTCCACCTATCCATTTGCTTGTAGATGATAAGGGGTGGAATTTTTGTGCTTAATCTTGTGATGAGTGAGCAGGTCTTCAATTAGGTTGGAGGTAAACTGACTTCCTTGATCTATAACTAATTCCCTTGGGTAGCCAAACTTGTAGAAGATATTTTCCCTCAAGAACTCAACTACTTTTTCTTCTATTGCTGCGTTCATTGCCTTTGTTTCTACCCACTTGGTCAGGTAGTCTATGCACACAATGATGTAAGACTTTTCTTTTGAAGGAGGGTTGATAGGACCCACAAAGTCCATGCCCCACTTCTCAAGTGGCTTGAAAGTCACTTGAGGTTGTAGGGGCATCTCATCCCTTGGAGTTGGTTTCCCCATCCTTTGGCATTGGCCACATTAGCGAATGTATCTCCTGACATCTTGATGAAGAGTGGGCCAATAGTACCCTACCTGTAGAATTTTGAAGACGGTTCTTTTTGCTGCAAAGTGGCTCCCATAGGGCCCATCATGACAGATTAGGAGCATGTCAAAAACTTCCTCCTTCCTGACACAATGCCTCAAAATCTGATCTGGGCCAAGTTTAAATAGGTTTCCCCCAATCCAAGTGAATGGGGTGCTTTTCCTCACAATCTTTCTCTTCCCTTTTGAGGATAGGTGTGGCGCAAACTATGCTGAAACCGAGTAATTTGCTATATCAGCAAACCATGGAGAGAGTACTAAAATAGCAAACAGGTGTTCATCTAGCATTTGATCGTCCACCATCCCTTCTTCACTTGCATGCAAATATAGTCTAGACAGAAAATCGGCAACAACATTTTCCTTACATGGCTTATCAACAATGCTTAAATCAAACTGCTGCAATAAAAGTAACCATCTAATGATACGAGCATTTACATCAAGTTTATTCATAAAATACCTAATTGCAGGATGATCAGTGTGTAAGAATGTTTGATAACCAGTGATGTAGTGCCTGAACTTGTTTAGGGAATGCACTATAACTAGGAGCTCTTTCTCAGTTACAATATAGTTTAACTCCACCTTGGACAGGTTTTTACTGACAAAATATATGACATATGGTAGCTTTTCTTAAACTTGTCCTAAGGCTACTCCTATGGCTTTGTTCAAGGCATCCGTGTGAATGTGGAAAGGTAGGGTCCAGTTTGGACCTCTCAAGATTGGGGCAGTTACCAGCTTACCTTTCAACGCATCTAGAGCCTCTTGACAGTTGTTAGTCCATATAAACTCAACATCTTTCCCCAAAAGACCAAACAATGGAGAGACTATCTTACTAAAATCTTTAATAAAACTTCTATAATATCTTGCTAAGCCTAGAAAACTTTGAACATCTCTTACCTTTTGAGGAGGTGGGACCCTTTGGATGATAGCAATCTTGTTGGGATCCACCTGTAATCCTTGCTGAGAAATTGTACGACCTAGAATGGTCCCTTTAGTCAGTAGAAATTCACATTTTTCAAGACTGAGGGACATGTTCATTTCAATACACTTGGTTAAAATGTTTCCCAGGTGAGTCAATGCTTCTTGGAAGTTAGAACTATAAGGGGTAAATTCATCCATATAGATTTCCGTTGAATCATGAGCCGGCTCAGCGAATATACTCAGTACTGCTCTCTGGGAAGTGGCAGGAGCATTGCATAACCCAAAGTCAAGGACCTGGTAGGCAAAGGTACCCCATGGAAAAGTGAAAGTGGTCTTATCTTTGTATTTCGGGCTAATTTGGATCTAATTATACCCACTAAACTCATCTAGGAAGGAAAAGAGCTTCTTCCCTGCTAGGCCATCTAACACTTGATCTATGAAAGGCAAAGGCAAATGGTCTTTCTTGGTAGCTTTGTTAAGTTCTCGATAATCTACACAGATTCTCCACTTCCTGTTTTTCTTGGGCACAAGCACAAAAGGAGAAACCCACTCGCTGTCAGAGATGGGGTAGATGAATCCTACATCCAGCAACTTTTGCAGTTCTTCTTTTTCAATGTCCTTAAGGGTTGGATTCATTCTCCTCTGAGGTTGCCTGACTAGTTTACAATCCTCTTTAATGTAAATGTGATGGGTACAGACTAAAGGGTGGACCCCTTTCATCTCCTTATAGCTCCAAGAAAAAGCATCCAAATGGTTGTTCAATAAGCTATAAAAATCTTTCTCTTGACAGGGGGATAGGGAAGAGTTGATCTTCAAGGTTCTTTCAAGGCCAAATTCCACATTCTTAACTCGGGGAGAGGCTGGATCAGCCACACATAGATCCATTAAAGCATTGGCTTGGGTGTCTTCTACCAACTCTTCTAATGGCAGCAGACTGGGAGGTGGATTTTGAATCAAATTCTCAATGAGGTCATCCTTAGTTTGAGGACCTCCCGTGGTGGCTTCCACTGTGCACAATGGTGTAGAGTAGACTTCATCCTCATCTTCCTCCTCCAACCAGAGAGGTAAGTCACATTTTAGCAAAGGTTGGGCAGGAGGATATAGGACTAGTTGTTTGGACATATGCCCATTCTTAATGGTCATGCTCCCAGCTCGAAAACTGATGTAAGCATCTGCAGTAGCTAACCAAGGCCTTCCCAAGATGAGGGAGTACCCCATGAGTTTTTCCATTGGCTGAAGGACCAAGAAGTCTGCAGGGTACTCCCAAGAATCATTGGAGACCATGAAATCTTCCACAATCCCCTGGGGGTCACGTTGGGGCGGTCTGCTAACTATAGTACTATTGAGGTCTTTCTTAGGGAAATCTAAAGGTTGAGTTTGAGCATAGTGTCCTTGGTCATTATGTTAATGGAAGCCCCTAGATCAATCAATGTGTGGGGGATTATGGCGCCACTGATGTTGACATCGACTACAGGACTCCTAGTGTCCAGATATTTTGGACATATTACTTGTTCCAACATTAGGTCAGACAGTTGTCTTATGACATTGATCATTGGGGCATCTCTCTTACGCCTACCTGGGTGCCTGGAACACTTTTCTTTTATCAATTTGTTGTAGATTGGTACATCTTTTACGACCTAGAGAAGTGGTATTTTTACACATAACTGTTTAAGTTCTCCCAGAAGTTCAGTCTCTTCTGGGTTTGGTTGTGTGGTTCCAGTTAATCTCTCAGGAAAGGGTGGAATGGCTTTGGGTTCACTTTCATGTTTCTCTTCTTCATCCTCCTTAGGAGGAGGTTGGCTATCTAGGAGGACCTTCCCAGATCGTAGGTTGATCTCCTAAATCTCCATAGCATAGGTAGGGCATGTTGTCTCTCCAGTATATACCTACTGGGCCTTTCTGTTATTAGGGTTCGGGTTTGGTTGAGTAGGTATCTGGGGTTGTCTTGGAGGAGTAGGAGGTAATGGTTATGTTTGAGTAGGTGGTGGAGGCAAAATAGCAGGAGGAGAGTTGTACTGGGGCATCCACCCCTGTTGACGTGCATTCCACTAAGGTTGTGGCTAAACATGAGAATGAAACAAATGAGCAGTAGGTTGCGTATGGTATTGAGATGGATATGACCAAGGAGGGGGTGCGAACCAGGAAGGATGAGTAGGGGGACCCCAAGAAGGTATGTGAGTGGATTGGTTGGGGTTTTAATAAGTTTGCGATGTCCCTTGCATCCCCTTCTAGTAAGGTCTCAATCCATGTGGCCTTCTTTGGTTCATGAAGTAGAGTGGTTCAGCGGCTCCTTCAGCCCCTTGGTACATAGCTTTAAATCCACGTAAGGTTGGGCACTAGTTTGTAGGGTGGTATACCTCACAAATGAAACATACCTCTATGGAGTGCAATGGACACTCGTTCCTAGGATGCTTCCTTGTGCATCTGGGACAAAAGATGGCCAAAGCTCTCTCAGCTTCCTCTTGCTTTTGTTGGATTCGAAAAGTATCCATTTGCATGGAAATGGTCTGTCTCACCAGGCTCACTTTTAAGGTCTTCCATATAATTTGCAAACTCATGTTTGGACAAGGTGGCACTGGCTGAAAGTTGACTCCCCCTACCTCTTTTCCGGGTTGTCCTAGAATGTTTTCTAAACACAGTCTTTATGTCATCATAAGGTAGTTGGTAGATGTCTCCTCCAGCCAGCAAATGGAGGGTATCTAGAAGGTCTTCAAGGACTACTCGGAGCAGAACCAACTTCAAATATTCGGGGTCAAGTGTGCACCTGGCCCTTTTATAACTGAGTTGGAACCTTTCTTCATAGTTTTCTAAAGATTCATCACTTCCCACGGTCATCCAAAATATTTCTCCCTTCATTTCCTTTGACCTACAGTAATCCCGGTATTTTTTGTTGAAGGCTTGTTGCATCTGAGCCTAAGTTGTGATATTGTTTCTAGGTAACCCCATGAACCAGTGTAGTGTTGCGTCCTTGAGGGTAGAGGGAAAGAGTTTCAACTTTTGCTCATCTTCTGCATAGTCATAAGTTTGAAAAAGGACAACAAACTCAAACAAGAAGGTATCAAGGTCTTCAATGGTCAATCCATGGAAGTGAAGTAAGGCTAAGGGACTTATGTTTTTCATGTTTGTGTCCCCATTGGTCTCTCGGATTGGAAAGGCATCTTCTATTCTCTCCTCATTTCCTATACCATTTCTGTGTTCAGCCATGGTCTCGGGAGGAATTTTTTCTTTCTCTTCTTGTGTTATAGGATCTTTGTATATCTCTGGAGGTTCACCTATAGGTTCTTCTGGATCATTGCCATTGAATAAGAGAGAAGGGTGACTAAGTGATGTGTTGGGGGTGTTGGGTAGGAATTTTCCTAAATTGTCTCTATTCCTACGAGGCATGAAAGGAAGTATTTTTGGTTGTTTTCTATGTGTTTCTCTACTTGTACCTGCAAAACTGAAAATAACTGAACAAAAAATTGCAACTAACTAAAATAAACTTTATTGGAATGGAAATTGCAGAACTAAAATGAAAGCACGAAATGACTAATCTATGTTGCTGAAATGAAATTGCAAAATTGAAATGCTAAGCTACGCTTACAGAAATGAAATGCTAAGCTATGCTTGCAGAATTGAAATTGTAGTATTGAAATGCTAATCTACGCTTGCAGAATTGAAATTGCGGAATTGAAATGCTAATATGTGAAAGTGGGAAATATCTAATCTATGCTTGCTGAAATGGAATGAAAGTAGGAAATGTCTAATCTACTTTTGCAGAAATAAACTACTTAGTAGAATGTTGCAGAGGAAAATAGAAGAAAAGCAGTAATCAGAAATACTCTAACGCAACCCCGGTAACGACGCCAAAAATATGGTGGGCTCCAGTATTGTAGCGATGATGCTGCAACTCCTGGGACTCCCTTCTTTACTTTTATCAACCCGGTAGTTCATAACAAACTTGTAAGAAACGGTGCTATATGCACAAGTACTAGCTCTTACTATAGGCTGTCACTTGATCAGCTAGCACAAGTTCGCTAGGAGCTTAAGCCAACTTCTATGAGCTCTTAGAAGAAGCTTTTAACTGTGCTAGATGAAATCTAACTCAAGAGAGGCTAGTCTACTTGTAGGAAGAAGGTCAAAGCTGAAAGGAAATGCAAACCCTAGCAAACCATAGTTTTACCGACTAACCCTACTAGTGCAAGAAAAGAGATGAAAGCTACTGAAATGGATGCCATTGGCTCTTGGAAAGGTGGAATGCATGTGGTTAAGCTAATTTTTGTATTTTTGAGTAATTTTGTAGAATTATTATGCATGTGATTTAACTATTTTTAACTGTGTAGGGGTTTATTGGTGAAAGGAAATGGAGTGGGTACTTGCAGGAGGTTGGGAAGGTGAGAAGGGGACCTAAGTGGTCCCTAGCACCCTTCTATAGAATTCCATAGTGATCATATCTCGAAGACCTCCTCGCATGAACTTCTACAGGAAGTCTGCAGGGGTTCTACAGGAAGTTCTACAAGAATAGGCCGAAAAAGGATTTTAGAGGGTTGTTGGTGGAAAAAAAATGGGAAAGTGGAAATGAAGGATGGATAAGGATATTAAGGGGTCTAGGACCTGGTAAATGAAGCTAAGGAGTGATGAAGGTGGTCCGATTTGTTCAAGGATGGAGAGAGCAATGTTGCACAAAAATGTAGAAATTAGGGAAAATTGGTAAAGTGAGGCAAATGAAGGGAAGATATCTTGAGTTAGGGGTTGGAATAGGTTGTATGATGGAGGAAGGGTAGGTAGGAATGTATTACAGGTGCTCTGTACACTATTTTCCAAAACTGATCGAACAAAGACTGAAAAAACTAGAGACCTATCTATTTTGACCTAATTTGACCTATAAACCATAAATATGATGAACATAAGTATATAGACAAAAAATCATGCAAGAGATCTATGGAAACTAAGTGAGAACGGATCTACACATGGAAACACAATTGATATCAAATTTTCCAACTTAAAATCTAACACTCACAATTGCATTGGAAGGCAAAAATAACATTTTTGTGGCAGCAAGTATGCCTTGGTCTCAGCTCATGCTCCCAAGGAGGGAGTGATGAGATCAAGGACTATTTGATGGCCTTTTTGTAGATATTTTCGAGTACCAAACTGTCAAATCAACCTAAAGCATGAAAAGCTATCTTAATCATAAAAAACAACCTAAGTAACAAGGCAAGATTTTAACCTAAATAACAAAAAACTATTCTATGAATGCAAGAAAAACACATAAAGGTACATAAAGGAGGTATTGGCACTTGGATTGGGCCCAACCCCAAGAGCTACAGCCTCCTAAGAAAGCTCAGAGTTGGTCCAAAGTGAGATTCATCTTCATTAATCCAAAATAATATTCATGTCACAAAACTGTTTACAGCAAGAGCTCGAAAATGAGCTAAAATGTAGAGCTACACTAAAGTGCAAAAACAAACTATTCAATAGCTAAACTACCAAGGCTTGAAGCCTTCCTACTTATACGAATGATGACTCCCAATAGTCCTCCTTAACTTTAGGAGCTTGGCTGCCCAAAACTACAGTTAAGCAGCCACTTCACTAGACTTGCTCGGCTGCCCCTTGAAATCTTCTTCGGTGGGCTATTGGACTCTGAGCTGATGGTGGAGAACTTGACGAAGTGGTCATTTAGTGTAGGAGACACCCCTCTTACAAATCCTCAGCCTTGTTCCTTCGTATTTGGCTGCCAATTTGCTCATAAATGCCTGACCTTGGTCCAAAAAATGTCCAAAAATCTGCAAGAAGCATGTATTAGACATTGTGGTCAAGTGACTATTCCCATTCATTCAATTAACATAAATATATTCAAAGGAATGCATAAAACTATGGATAATGGTGGATTAATCGAGAATAATATGCAAAATGAGCCCATAAAGTTACCCATTTTTGGGGCTCATCAATATTCTTCTTGGAGGCTTCCATAATGGCTATCTTATAGAATCTATCGACGACCATGAAAACACAATCATTATCATGCTTCGTAGAAGGAAGGCCCGACATGTAATCCACGGAGATGGATTCCCAAGGTTGAATAGGAGTAGGAAGACGAGTATATAGGGCTTACTTCTTGAGGGGTGCTTTCGAAATGGCATAGGAAGTGTTGGATTTAATGTACCTCCCAACATCATTATGAAGGTTTGGCTAATAAAAATACTTCAGCAATACTGACGTTATTCTCTATACTCTAAAATGTCTAGCGAATTGATTGTAGTGTGTCTCCAAAATCATGTTGGGATGGTCACCTGAAATAACACAAATGTGTCCCAAGTGGCATACTAGTGGATCTTAGAGCTGCAAATTTGGAACTTTATTACCTCCTAGGACTGTCTAGCATCTGCTGTCAGATTCTAGATCACTCTTTGTGACGTAGCCACCATGAAGTCTTGTGCCCACAAGACTCAATCACAATGATCAACCCCATGACTGATGGTCATCTGAGGTAGTCTACAACATTATTGATGTTTTCCTTATTATACTTAATGCATGGAATTGTTATAGGTATGTAGACCACTTATGGTGGCGATTATTCTACAACTTCCATTATGTCTGTATGAACTATAGGGATCGATGGTTTCTGTGGATGACCGTTTCCTACCCCATAATATAATGCTTCCATTGACAACATACCTGCATAATGGAATACATTTATTTGTGTAAGTGGAATACTTTCGAAATTTTTATGAAAGTTTCTCACTGTGGTAAGCCACTCGATGCCTTTGCTAATTAAGAACTCCATTAATCGCATAGTCTGAGACATCTGTCTGAATCTTAAATGGTTGTTGCAGTTCTAGGAATGTGAGCTCTGGTGCAGAGCAGAGGTAATGGTTCAACTTGAAAAACTCCTTCTGTTGGGTTTCAGGCCAAAACAAATTTTCTTTCGCTCTGCCCTTGATGACTTTACTTAAAGGCCAGGTGATATGAGAGAACTCTAACATGAACCTATGGTAGAAATTGGTAAGACCCATAAAGTTGCAGAGCTTTATTAGAGTGGTTGGGGATGGACAATCCTAATGACTTTTATATTAGATAGGTCCACATGTACACCTTTCTCATCAATGATGTACACCAAATATTGAACCTGGGTCATGCCAAAATTTCTTTTCTCAAAATTGGCACACAGCTTACATTTTCTTAGGGTTTGAAGGACCTATCGAATATGGTCAAGGTTCTCTTCCAAACTCTCATTGAAGATCAAGATGTCATCTAAATACACCACTATGAATGAATCGATGAAGTGTCACAAGATGTCATCCATCAATCTCATGAAGGTTGCAGAGCCATTCGTCAACCTAAAAAGCATGGCCAGCCATTCCAAAAGGCCCTCCTTGGATTTGAAGGTAGTATTCCACACATTTGAGGGTTCAATAGGCACCTTCTGATAATAGGACTTCAAGTTAATCTTGCTAAAAGAATTGGCCCCATTAAGCTGGTCTGGAAGGTCATCAATCCATACAATTGGGTACCTATTTCGAACAATGATCTTGTTCAACATCCGATAGTCAATACAAAGTCTCCAAGTCCCACCCTTCTTCTATATTAATACAATCGAGCTCCCACGGGGTGATGAGATTGACCTGATGTGCCCTTTCTACAACAACTCTCGAATCTACCTTTTGATCTCAGCAATCTCTAGAATACAATGTTGATACATCTATCCATTGGGTAGTAATGCGCCTGGGGTAAGATCAATGGAGTGCTTGACCTGATAGTGCATAGGTTCCCATTTAGGTGAGGTGAAAATGTCTCTATACTCCTCTATGAACTTATCAATAAGTTTTTTCTCTGTGTTGGAGCCCTATGTGGAAGTTGTGGCCACAACCTTCTTCTTTCCCCGAGGATGAATCATAAGGAAAAAAATTTCCTAGTCTCGGAAATGATCTTACTGCATTGCTTTGCAATGAACAAAGAGATGGAAATAGGCAAGGATACCTCCAGTATCCTGTACAACTTATTTCCCAAAGTAATAATCACAGAGCAAAGTCTAGACTCATATATAACATGTTGCTTCCACAAGTATAGTTGTCCTAATAATACATCACAAACTTCAAGAGGAGCAATGTCACACAGTACCTCGTCTGTGAAGGGCTTGATGTTGTAGGGAGGGCGACACTGCTGGCTAACGTGGAGATCTCATTCTTGGTGGAGCCACCCAATGGTGTAATATTGTTGATGTGTTGTCATTGGTAGGCCCAACTACTTCATGACCTCTTCTGAAATAAGGTTCTTTTGGCTCCCATTGCCTGACAATGAACTGCAGCAGAGAACCTTTCACCCACATGTTTGAGTGGAAGAGTCATTCCCCCTCCTCTGGATCTTCAAGCTCATTCTTATAGATTTTGGCAGTGGCCACAGTGGCACCGAGGTCCATGTCAATTATATGTTTCCCTTTGTCATACCCCTTGTGAGATTCTAACTCAGAGTCAGAGCATGCATTTGACTCAGAAGCCTTCATCTTCGTTACTAGTGACTGATTGGCCCGACACTCACTTGTGTTGTGAGTGGAGCTCTTATGGAACTCACACCATTTTCCCATCTCATTATTTGTCTTTGTGGTGTTGTTTTGTGCTTGCAATAGGTCATCCTTGGCTTCCCCAATATTTTCTTTATATTTTGGAGGCGCCTTTTCCTTGCTTTAGATTCATAGATCCAATGTCTCACTTATTCTATATAAACTTTTGTTCAATCTTGACAATGTATGGATAGGTCGTGCTAAGCAAGGTCATGTCTGGGAACTCCATCTCATCCTGGATGTACTTTCATAGTTAGCCACAGTACTTGAGTAGAAAATGCTACTCATAATACTTGATAGCCAACTTAGTGTGGAGGTTATGGAAAATATTTGTGAACTTCGACACATATTGGTCCCTTCCCTACCATAGCATGGTCCACCTTATTTATTTATCTTCATATTTCCTGGCAGGGTAATAGTGTTCCTTGATGGCATCTTGGAAATAATCCCTAGTGGGTGTGCCTAAAACCAATGAGGATTCCCTCTCATACTTTTATTCATATTAGGTTTCCCACCAGTCCTTGACGTGTGGGGCAAGTATAAGAAGTGAAAAAAGTAATCTTTTCATGATTGGAAAATTCATGAATTGAAAAGTACCCTTCAACAGATTAAACCATTTACAACGTCTACATATATTTGGCCCTCAATTATTGGAATATCAAATTTCACTTGTACCTTAAAATAAGTGACGCCTCTAGGGTGGATGATGCATGATTATGCGTTGCCTGTGGGTAGTTGTCAAAGAATCTAGGCAAAATTATCCATCATCATGTTTTTCTATTGCTTGAGGGATTCATCCCTCGAGAAATATTTTGAGAGGATCTCCTTCCCCCTCATGTTTATTTTCTTCCACCATGGGAGGTCGTCAGGGTTTGCAAGGACACTCTTGCAAAGGTTCAACCAGATCGAGCCCTAACTCCTTATACCCTAACCTCGGGGAGATCCAAACAAAAACAGAGAAGGAGAAGACTGCTTTGATGCCACTAATCAGACCTTAAATGGGAATGAAACAAACTACAAATATAACCATAAATATAGAAATGTAGCATAAATAAAATTTAATTCCATTAATATCATAATACTGAAATATGCTTACAAACATAATGAAAATAAACTAGCTCGAGCGATGGTAGCTTATCTCTAAGAAGAGATGTGGTAGTTACATGCCTCTAAACTGTGTTACAATGAGGCTCCAAGGCCTATTTATTATTGAGAAATAATGGAAAACCCTAAACATCTAGAAAACTAACCCTAGGAGATGAAGCGCCAGAATTGTGGGCCCCATTTGGGTAAATTTCTGCATCAATCTCCTGTGATCATAACTTTGGCATATGATCTATGTTTGGATATCATAATACCTCATTTCAAATATCTCAAAGAATAGGCTGAAAAAAAATAAGGGAGCCGATTTGGCACTTTTTAAGTCTCTTTGTTTCCCCTAAAACACATTGTTTAGGGCCTCAAAACGACTCTAGAAGTTCAAGATCCGAAATATTGCGAAAACTAGTAAATTGTGCTACAATTAAGGAAACTAAAAAGCTAAAAGAGATATTATTTCGGGTCCAACTATAATAGGAGGGTAGCCACCAATATCCACCTAGATCATCAAGAGAGTGTTTAGGGAAAGATATGAAATGAGTGGCATTTAGTAATTTATAAAATGATAAAGGGACATGAGAAAGTCATGGGTTAGATGTTGGAGGGTTGTGGAATATTAAGTGGTAAACAAAATGAAAGGTCAGGTGTGGTGACCTACTAGTGCTTAGCACAACTCCTCCACTCCTAGTGGTAGTGATATCTACAATAGTAGATAGTGAACTACTCTGCTTTCTTACGGTGTCAAGTTATAGGTTTGACCGACAAGAAATGAAGGTAACAATTATCAAGGCAACATCTTATATATAGAAATATTGAATGTGAAAGGTGCTTCATGTGCAATAAAGGTAGCCACATGAGAATTCTTGTGATAATATTTAAGGTAGTGTGCTAAACTACATAGGTGCAATGAGCCATGCTAGTGTGTTAGTGGGAATGCACTAGCATGATTTTCTTTGGGATGCATCACACTAAGAAGTAAGACTATGCAATTCTAGTCCATAGAACTATGTTATGCTAAACTATTGGACAATGTTGGGCCAAATTAGGAAGTTAATATGCACTAATTTATTTCTAATGAAAATAAAATGTTTACCCATTGCACTTAGTTATCTTAGAAAAAAATATCAAATGAAAGGGGACTCCAAATTTTAGAATATGTTGGAAATTTTGGGCTATTGTAGTGGCTACAATAATTGGTGATTCATAGGTAAGATCTGAACATCTCTATTTTAGCACTTATTATGATAGAGTTTAATCATTAAGGAAGTATAGATCTGAATCAATGGGTATAAATAGCTCAGTTGTTTAGTCCTGATTAGAGACTATTCTCCCAGTTACTTTTCTTCATCTTGGTATGTAACAAACATGTTAAAATATGTATCAAACGCCAAAATATTTGGTAGCAGATGGAAATATTATGTATGTGATTTCAAAATTTTCAAAATTATATATTATTCTTTGATGTTTATTTTCTTCTAGAAAATCGTCATATCCCTGACTGAGTCACTCAATAAAACACAAGAATCATTTTTCTGCAAGCAAAAATCTATAGCCCTCACAAAGTTTATTGTGTCGCCTCTCCGAGCAAGAATAGTTTATAATGCCTTTACCCTTTAATTTATTTATTTATTCATGCAATTTTTCATTATTGGGCATCTTTTATGCCAAGGAGGATGTTGGATACTGACTTCTTTTAGATGGATATTTAGGATGTAAAGGCTAAAGTGATTCACTAGTTTATTTATTGCATAAGCTTGTTTATCAATATCAAAGTAATTAAGCTTGAATCCTTGCACACCTATATACATGAATGATATGGGGTGTTCATGTCCTTGATCATCCTTTTGGGTGAGAACTGTAGAAATGGAGTCAGATGAAAAAGTGTAGAGAATGGATTCTTTATGAAATTACAATTATATAGGGAAAGGACCAATGAGATTAATTCTTTAATCTTCGTGAATTTTTCTTTTTCCTTTTGATCGCACTTGAAAATTGCATCCCTTTTAGCCATGTGTTGAAGTAGTTTCATAATTTCAGCAAAATCAGAGATAAATTTTCTAACAAAATTAATCTTTCCCGGAAAATATTGCATAGCTCTCTTATCATTGGGGTATGCGATATGTGTGACTTATTTAACATTATTTGGGTCAAAAATAATCCCGCTCTTCTTATTAATGTGTCCTAAGAGGTCCCCTTCAAATATTGCAAAAATACTTTTCTTGGGATTAACCAAGATGCCATACTTGTGATAGTGATTGAAAAACTATTTGAGATGGTGTATATGATATGAGAACTACTTTGGGAACATTATTACATCATCTAAGTACATGACCACACTATGTCCTATCAGACCCCAACAAGTAATGTCCATTACTGGTTGGAAAGTATCTCTGACATTTACTAACTCGAAAGGTGCCCCTGAATTTTGTCTTAAACATATCGAGTTTAGATACTAAGACTTGGTTATATCTCAAAAATCCATAAAGTAAAGAAAACGTCTCAAAACCTAATACCATTTAAAAAAAAATCTAAGGATGATATTAGGTAGTTATCTTTGCTTAATGCACAATTGAGATTTCAAAAGTCTACACATCATCTTATATGTGCTAACTTATTTCAAATAAAGGACAGATTCGAAATCCAAGTTGAATATTGGACCTTGAAGATAATCTTGGCACCCAGCAATTCCTATAATTCTTTTTATATGAATGGTTCCAAAGTCAGGTGGACATTTCATAAATTTTATTGAAATATATCCACATCATCTTTTATAGGAGTCAAGTGTTGGATTATACAAGTATCTTATGTCTTAATATTGTCTTAGGTCTAGGAAAAACATATCAGTACCATTTGAACAATTGTATAAATTGTTGATGTTCGGCTAGAGTACACCACTTACAAAGATTGACGAACTTGGGATCTTTATTCATCCGTAGATTTATTTGCCCATATAGCAAGGTTGAGATTTGTTTCTTAGTGTTTGGGGGAACTTTGAGTTGAGTTTGTAGATGATATAACATTTCTACCAAGTTGGCACCTTTAGGAATAGGATTCCTTTCCATAGCTTGGTTTCTTCCTCCATAAATTTATCATGTTCTTCTTCATCGATGGACACATCCTTAAATGTGAGTGCGTTGGTGAAAAACTCTTATAGTTGTGTATTATCATTGAAAAAATTGAAGTTAGTCACATTATCGAGGATTGTGGGTTTATAAACAATCCCAATAGAAAAACCATCTTTAAGATGATTAAATTGACCTAGTGCATTTGCTAAGGTGTCAGGTGCAACATTATTAATTCTAGGAATTGAAATGATAATAAAAGCTTTAAATGCATAAATGAGATGAAATACTCCTTGTTGGTAGTATTTTAGATGAGGCAGTAAAAAAATTGATTGTATTACATGCCTATCTGGTGATTATTTCGAAATCACCAATTACCATAATGCATTTTACCTTTAGATTAATGGTTTTTTTCAACCCAAAGATGAGTGACTCATATTCTACTGTGTTGTTGGTGCATACAAACTCTAAGTGAAATTAAATGATAAATTTTTTCCTTCTAGGGTCCATTAGGATGAAACTTGCACTAGCTCAACCCTACATTTTACACCCATCATAATATAGAGGCCAACTACTACTACTATTTATAAGATTATCCTTATCTAGAATGATATTGTTTATATCTACAATACAGTTTCCATTCACACTAGTCAGATTACAAAGAAGGAACTCTAAGTATTCATCTAGTAATACTTGAGACAGTCGTGTTGTATAGTAGCTAAATTCTAAATGTAGAAATAAATTCCATAATGTTTCTGAGGTAAGGTTGATATGAAGGACTACTTCCAAGGTGTGAACTAGTCAAAAAGGTATGATGCCTGTAGCAGTCTTAACTAAGGTTCGGTATACACAACACACAAAATATAAGATTCTATGCTGGCTGGGTTTGTAGTTACCTACAAGCCATCATACCATGGTTTTGAGGATGCCATTGATGGCTTCAACTTGGCCATTATCTAATGGGTAGTAGGAACATGAGTGGTCTTGGTGAAAATTGAGCATAGTATTCAACCCAGACATCGTGTGATTTTCGAAAATCCATGGTTTCTGACAATAGTGTGAGGAACATAGACTTGGGAAATGATTTGACATAATAGGAATAAAGCGGTAATTTCTCCATCGGTCTTGAAAGTAGGAATGGCTTTGACCCACTTGGTGAAGTAGTCAATAGTGACTATGATGTAACTGTGACCATTAGAAAAAGTGGGACAGGATGCATTACATGATAGGGTGCACTAGACATGTTTAGCAATTACTACCAGAAACATATTAATAGTAAAAGTGATAGAAAATTCATGTTCCAGGTGGAACATGGGTATTAGTACACCCTAGCAACTATTTGGGGGAATTACAAGAGAGCTATGGCACCTAATGTTTTATTTTCCTTAATCTCTAATAAACATTTAACGTTAGCTCACCTATAGTGGATCCCAATAACTCACCTCATACAAACTCCCTATACAGTCTGTCCAATTTCTCTACTATTGGTAGAATGGATCACTTTGACACTCAATACATGAGTCTTGAAGGCCATAGTCAACAAATTTAGTATATGATAGCTAGTTAGGATAAATAATTGGATTAAAAGTTTGACAACTTGGAAAAAATATTGAAAGAGAAGACAATGGATTTCATTGATTGAGGCATACTAAAATACTAACATTTGAATACATAGCAAATTGAGTTACATCATAAATAAAATTCTCGCTAGGGACTATTGTCCACCTATAAACATCCTCAAGTAATCACAACCATAAAATAATACATAATAACATATGGAATGATATTTTGAAGGTGGACTTGAATAACCTTGATGGTTTTGAACTATTAAGATTGTTTTCACAAATGGAACATTGTTTGACCCTCCAGAACATCATTGGTGACATGACAAAATTGTGCGGTTTTGTTGTATTTGGATATGAAAAAAGGAATGTCATAAACAATTATATGTGAGATATATTACCTATGATTAATTTGTTATTATACATGCATATTTTGAGTGAGATAATCACTATTTTTTTTGGATTATGAGCTTATGTAAAATAGGCTCAGTAAAAAAAATTATGTCATCCTTTAAGAAAATATTGATCCGTGTAAGGAAATTAATAAATTCCTTTTATAAAAAATGTTTTATCTATGGCCTCAAGGAGGTGACATGAGCACAAGTAAAAATGAAGCATATTCCTACTTAGTTGGAAGAATATTATAGGTCTCTAGAAGAATATATGACAATATATATATATAAATATATATATATATATATATATAACAAAATGCATTCTTTCATTTTTTGCACTTGTCTTTCCTTGGTTGATTTCTCCAACACAAAATTTACTTGTGCAGGATCATCCTAGTGAAGAATTTTATTTTCCCCGCATGAAAAAATCCTTTTGTAAATCGTGATATTTAGCTAGGAGAATATTTTTTTATTCGAAAGTTATGCTGAGGAGCCCTTATGGGACAAATGTAAATGTTAGATTTAGTGAAGTGGAATTTATATTATAGAATAGGGAAGTTGTAGGATGTACTTGAGGCATGTTAGTCACAACCTCTATTTTGTCTTAATGATATTTTGTCTAGGTTAGGACAGGAGAAGAGAGAAGAAGAGAGAAAAACCTATGTGTTTGTCCTAAGTAGTATTGGGCCTATGTAACGAAATGAAAATCTCTATAATTACCTCATTAGGGGAAATTTCATGCTAATATTGGTGTCCTAAGGAAATGTTATGCAACCATCTCACAGAAACAATAGAGCAATGACTTAAAAATTATCCTCTTTGAGGGGGAAACCTCCTTTACATTACATAAATGAACAATTCTTGGATGATTCAAATGATAAGACCTCTTTGGTATATATAGGAGACTAAGGGGTCACAATATAATTAGATCCTACATAAAAATAATAATGTAAGGGCACAACAATATAATAGTGGGCTTCTATGGGGCACAACAATAACAACATGGGGGATACGTGGGCACAACAATAAAAATAGGTGGCTACACTAATAACAATAAGGGGAATACACTAGTATTATAGGCACCTAACATGCCTCTCTCCTTCAGAAAGGTGTTGTGCTCAAAATTTGAGGAGTTTCATATGTTTCTCTATAAAATTATCATCCAGCCATGTGGAATTTTTAGCGAATAAGTTCTTCCACTTAATGAGATCCTCTGAAATTAATTGATTTTGTAGCTTTTGGGTTCTTGTTTCCATAACTGATTCAAGCTCAAATATAATTTCTGATTTTTCATCAAGTTCTAGTAACACTCTTTGAACTAGGAGCTTGTCACTGATAACCTTCTTTAAGTATGAAACATTCAAAACTAGGCGTACTTTGGAAGATGTAGCAAACTCCAATTTGTATTCCATAGTACCAATATTTTCAAACATGTTGTAAGAACCATAGTAGTTGGCTTATAATTTATTATCCTTCTTAGCCCGCTTGAGGGAAATTTGTTTGTATCGCAGTATCCATAAAATATCCAATCATCTACATCAAAACTTCTTTCATTGTGATGTCGATCTACCTATTACATCATTCGATTATCCACTAGAGTGAGGTTATCGTTTAAGAGTTGGAGAACTTGTTGTTGATGCTTGATGTGATATTCCAATGCTTAAACCTTATACTTTTCTATTAAATATGATGTGATAAATGCTAGATGATATCCATAAAGTTCCATAAATAGGGTCATTTTTGTTGCAACATCGAAGGGAGTTTTATATGACTGTTGAACTAAAGGTAACCACTGAACCCTTATGTTTGTGTTGATGGTGCTAGAACCACTAACATGTCAGGGGATCTCCCTGGTAAGAAGCGCCAACTAGACCTCAAAGCATTTGACGTAGGATTCCCAACAGTGGGTAGTACGGTATCACCTTGACTCTAGTTACGCGTAGAGGTAAGTAAGATGTCCTTGTTGGAAGCAATGGTGTGACCTTGCAACAAGCCAGGGAAGATGCATGGAAGGCTATAACACTTGAAAGGGGAGAGGAGTGTGCCCCTTATAAGCCTCTAATAGTCTACAACGTGAAAGACAAAAAACGAGTTGAAGGACATCACAAGAGAGAAATCAGAATAATCGACAATCCGAATTGATGAGTTAAACCAATAGCATGCTTTGATAAGATTCATACAAACATACGTAGAATATTCCATACATACATGCATAAGTTATAACTACATACATTGTTAGAGTAACAAGCATAGTTGAAATACAATAACAATACATGCATCAAACATGTTGGGTCTGTTATATTACAAGAGTGAAAGATCCATCATACATACAACCATGATAGGCACTAGCCCTAATAATGGAACATTACAGTCACTTCCGCCTGCTCCTCCAAAGAGATGTACTCACTCTACACTTTGTAGAAGCCAAGGCTCATTACAATATGCTCCAAGATTTTTCTAAGTTATACTAATCAAAAGCTTGGCTCCCAAAAAGCATGTACAATGAGTTATGAGGTTCTATATATAGCAAAGGGTGGGGTGACCCTTAACATTCCTGTTTGTGTCTATTCAACTACCCTCATGACTCTTCAACTTACACATGACTGTTTACATTCTACTATTAACACTTGGCATTTCACTTTACAACATGTTTAGAATACAATCTGCACATGTAACCATGTGAGACAAAAATGGGCTTTAGTATGCCATACAAGACATCACTGAGACTCAGACAACTACGGAAATACTAACTCGTTGACATCCTCCTGGTGATCATTGGCGACAAACTAATGCCAAGCTTGGTAGTCTGTTATGGTGTTTGCATAATTCGTGGTGACATCCTTCTGAAAGAGAACTCTTGCCTCCGTTGCATCTAGCTACACTGATTTGGCACCTCTCTCGAACTCACCCTATAGGATGCACATCATGGTCTTGAGTGCAACCAAACCAGTGACATACTAGTGCATAGGTCTGCACTCATCTATAGATCTATGTTAGTGGCTATGAGTATCAACTACTCAAAGTACATGTCTAGTTCCAGTTGGACTTGGTTCTTTTCGTTCACCTCAGCGAGTGTGCCACCAGATGGGATCACATGCATGTGCACAATGACACCCATTCTCATTAACACTCGTGAATGTGAAGCTTGTAAGATGGTGATGAGTTGTGGGAGATCCTCGTGGTGCTAGATCTAACTTCGAATGCATGCTTTCAACTTCACTACCTTTTGGCTTCATCATAATTGGCAAGTACTACGGGGGCTCCCTTGTACCTCATTGTCCATATCTACATGGGATCGATAATAGTCTGTAAGTTTGTCAAGATTGTGCTCTCTTAGGAAAATACTTTTGCCAACCATTAAGCTAGACAAATGACTTATGCATGGTGATGAACTTGAAGTACAACTTCCACATGACTATCTCGAGAGACGATACTTCATCAAGTATCAAGTTCCTCCACTATGCTTTGGAGAATGTTTTAACTTTACATTCCCTTTTCTTGGGTGCTTGCAATTCCTTAGCCATGTGCTTGTTCTCATCTATCAAGAATCTCACACTTTCATTGGTGGCTTCAGCATATGCTTTTGTAGCATCAGCCAAAGCACTTGGATTTTTTCACACATCGGACATGGTCACTCATTCTAAAAAATGGGAAAGAAATGCATGGTCATCCGAAGTGGGCGCTATGCATAACTACACAACTACATGTTGTGACTCATCAAAGGATATATTCTGCACATTTACTTCTGGATTTCCCTCAAGGATTTCAATGTCTCCTTGATCACTTGGGACTTTCTCTACTCCTAGATCCAGTGACCTCAGGGTCTTTGGGCATGATGTATGTATCCTGATCCTCCGCTAGCTCAACCAAATTTGTGTCCATCTACTCCAACATTTGTTTAATCTGTTCAGTAAGGTCATGCTCCTGTAACTTGTCACCCTATTTTCTATCTACTGTTTGTTCTGACTCAATAACTTGTGTTCGCACAGTTTCAGAAATGTGTACACATTGTGTTACCTTCTATTCTTGTTCCTATTGCGCTTCCTTCTCCCTTCTATGAAAACCTTGTTCTTCCGTTAGTTTTTGCTTCATCGTTTACAACTTCTTCTATGCCTCCTCCAATTTCTTCTTCTCCTTCTATCTTTGTGTAATCCTCCTATTACACTGTCACTTCTTTTCCCCAATCTCCAAAGTTCCTCTTACTGCAAGTGGATCTTCCATGAACTTGTAGCTTTTCTCTACCTTTGCGTTGTCATCAATCTTCCTTTTTCCTTTGTCTAGTGTAAGTCTGATGCTCTTTGCTAATGCTGTAAATGTTGCTCTCTCAAGTGTTGTTACCTTGTGCTCTGTTAACCATTCTATAACTACTCTTACTAGTTCATTGAGCCTTGAGTAGTTATAAAAGTATCTCTCTGGGTCTCCGTCAAGCCAATGACACGCTCCATGGATCCTGTTAGTATCAGTATCTTCATCTCTCCATTAGTGACCAAATTTCTCTTTTCGCATGCATATTAGGTTTCCCATCTGATCAGCTCCATTCCATTAGGTCATGGATCAAATAATGGTAGTGTTTCATTATCAATTTCCCTCATAGTATTCACCTGCTAGCCTGTTTTCACATGTTCAAGTCATTTACTATCATTTTGTTTCATTCCATGTACCAAAATCAGTTTTAGGGTTTTAGGTCTCACTAGGTCTAGGGTTTGTTTTCACTCCTTCCAAAGTTTTCCAAATTTCATTCCATGTCACCGTTCAGTTGAGTGTACCATCATTCAAAGAGTGTTCATCATCATTTTAGGTTGCAATAGGTCATTTTACACCTTGTTCGTGCTTCAGTTGTACTTGGGTAAAGCTCATTTACCTATCCTAGGGTTTTGAAGGTAATTTATCTTGGATGGTTGAATCATCAAAAAAACTTCTATCCTGATGTTCATACACCTTACCCTATCCTTAATGTACCTTATTAAACACTTCCCATCACTGATATCCCTCAAATTCCTCATTTTCCTATAAACCCTAGTTTCTTGCCACACTTTGACAATTTTCTAGGCTAAGCCTGTGTTTTTCCCTTTTGGACCTCTTCCCCTCACTCAATATTTGAAATTACACTTTCCCCTATTTCCTAATGTCCCTCCCTACTTCCACAAATTTTCTCAAGAATTTAGAAGTGCCTTATCCCCTTCATTTCACTTCATTTCAACAAATCCCCTGTTCAACACATTGGGATAGGTTTTACTCAAATGTTGTTTCTGAGCAAGACAAAATGCATTTCGGAAAACTATGAGAGGTTTTTTTCTAAAATATGCCAAGGAATAAACAACTCCTTCACTTTTCACATAGGTGTCATGGTTTTAGAAAAATGTCAAAAATAAAGTTGCCTTAGGAGGGTTGATGCACTTCTTGAGTGGCATTGGGAAAATCAAGAATTCTCCTAGCTTGGTTCACCAAATGACCTCTTTGATGAGTGAAATGATATCTAGACAGAGAGATATTTCAAATGAGCTATCCTGAGCTCAATTTGGAGTTAAGAAAGACCTTCAAAAGTTGACCGCAAAACACTCTGCATTTAGGCAGCCTCATTTTGCACATTTTGACCAGTCTTGGGAGATTTTACTTTTTATGGGGAAAATGACCTCCAAATTGGAAAATTGAATATTTTATGGAAATTTGGCTTTATAAGATTTCCAACGAGCTATCCAGTTCCCAGTTTGGACACCAGGAAGGCCTCAAAACTGCTCTAAAGAAAGGCACTACGCACCTGGCAAGGTTTTCCTTTGTTAATTTGCACTGGTGCTACGCACCTGGCATCCAAGCCCCAAAACGTTCCAAAATCACTCAATTTTCTTCAAATCTCTCAAGTTACCTCTTGGAAGGTAAGTAAACCAATGCCTCTTGTTGAAAATGGTTTTGCATCAATCTTTGGTGACTCTTTTACTCATGAAGTCAAACCATAGTTTTCACTAAACTGTCTCATAACTTTTAAAGTTCCCTCATCCATTTCTGTTCCCTAAACCGCATTCCCTTATATAAATTCCCTAGAGATAATTCCCTCATATATTCTCCCTAAATCCCACTTTCACATACAAATTTCCCAAACCCTACACACTCTCCCTAAAACCCTACACACTTTATCCTACTCACTCTTTAAACCCTACTTACATCCCTAAA
Organism: Pinus taeda; assembly: GCA_000404065.3. Lineage (NCBI taxonomy): Eukaryota > Viridiplantae > Streptophyta > Pinopsida > Pinales > Pinaceae > Pinus > Pinus taeda. The sequence goes on along the minus strand of APFE030939525.1, from coordinate 84,125 downwards.
CCCTGTTCACACACACATTTCCACACTTCATCCCCCATACATTCTGCCCATTCCAATCCTCCATCATATTCCGTACTATTATCCACAAACCATTAATATATAATCATATTTTTCAAAACCAAGGGAAATCAATGGAAAGAGACAATGAATATGATTATGTGGAAGAGACACAAGTGATAGTTCCATGGAGATACATAACCAGCAAAGCAAAGGAAAAGAGAAGATGAACAAGGATGATATAGATGATGAACAAGAAAGAGAACAAATATTTGGAGGATAAGCAAAGCCTAATGGAGCTAGAAATGTTGAAGTTGAAGAGGAAAAATGATAAAGAGGACCTTGTCTCTTTGACTTCCATTGAACAAGAGATGGAGAATGACAAGGAGTGTTGGTTAGAGAAGATGAACATGTAGTTGGAGAGGTTGCTTGAGATGGTAGGAAAAGAGAAGAAAATGATTCGTCACTTATCCTACCACTACCTAACTCGGAACAAGATTTGTAATGCAAGGATAAAGAGGCTAAAATCCAAGCTAAGAAGAGTCTCAAGGAACATGAAAGAGCAAGATAAACTCAAGATCTTGGCAAAAGCATCATTGGCCCAACAAAGCACCTAACAAGGATCACTCATCCCAAATTTCAAGAAATTTTGAGCATGTCATTTTTGAATTTTTTGAGGCAAAAAACAGGTTTTTTCAACAGGTGCATAGCGCCACTGGTGCTACGCTTTTGATGGGGGCCTCCACTTGCAAAAATGTTTACATTTTTGGAATCACCATGAAAAGTTATGAATGCTCGGAAATGGCTGGGAAGTTTTGACATGTTCTGGACCTCCAAAAGGGCCAAAAACACCCAAAAAGTACCCTCTCTACCACTTTTTTGCTAGACAGGAAGCAGCCTTGGGAGATTGCATTTTTGGAGGGGCATATGGACTCCAAATCAAAAAATTCAACTTGTCCCAGAATGTAGAGTCACCAAGCTTTACCATGAGCTATTTGTCACCTGATTTGGAATTTAGGAAGCCTTCCAAAATTGGCCTGGAAAACGTGCTACACATAGAATCAGTGGCGCTATGCATAGGAGGAAAATTTACTAGTTTTGCTTGTTTGATCAGAATTTCGCCTAGTTTTCTACCTGTTTGGATTTTTCTTCTCTCTTTGGTAAATTCATGATGTAACATGATGTAACTTGATTTACTATGATGTAAAAATGATGAAAAATGACTTAAGGAGGTAGATACATCAGTTAGAGTTGTTTTGATGATGAATGAATTAGTTTCCATAGTTTTAGAGGCAAGTTGTTCCACTGCATATTTTTTAGTTCCTAGTTTAGATCTTGTTTAAACAGATCCTTGACTCATGGATTCAACCCTTGATGGCTAGCATAGGTGTTTTGATGCCTATATCTTGTACTTTCTTCGTCATTTGTCAAGGTTGGAATCTTGTGGATGCATTGAGCACTATTGTAAATCACTTCTGCAGTTTGGCAAGGAAATGAATCAGGGTTTTGCAACATTTTATGGGATTGTTGTGGTAATGTGAATTAGCATTGTTTTCTCCTCTATTATTTAGTTTATCTTATGTGGATATGTGCCATCATCTCTCTTTTCTTGCATAACTAAATTAATCAAGATTAAAGGGTTGAATCCATTGATGTTTAGTGCTCTACCTTTGGGTTTGATTTAGTTCTAAATGTTTTCTGTTGTTTGAAGAAGACTCATGAATCTGTCATGACTCTCCAACTCCTCACTAGTATTTTGACTCACCATCACATTCATTTCAAAGTGTTAAAACACTTTCCTACCTCGCCCCACAAAAACCTCTGCAAATCTGTGTTCATTTCTCAGACCCAAAGCTGCCTTTCTCATCTGATCCAGCAACCAACCATTATAGTCAAACAAATTCATCAGAGCAAGCATACTTAGACTAAAATTAGTCTTTATATCAGTCATCTCAACCCTTCCTTGATATATTTCATTGAGACTGACAAGGAGAGAGCCCTCTCTCAACCTGGTAGAGCTAGATACCAGGTTAAGCATGGTTTGATGTTACCCTAGACCTACCTTTCTCAGCCTGAGGTAGATTTATGCCATAACATAGTGGAGACCATACTAGGGACATAGTTTTATTCTCCTCAGGGAAATGTAATTAGGTTTAGATTTGATTGTTGATGGTGGACAACAATTAGATACCAGAGAGGCTAAAATCATTCACCTGGTGACTCCAAATCAGTTTCGACATCAAATCCAAGGACTCCACTGGAGGATGAACCTGACCAGTAGAAACATGAAAGAGAAATATGGAAAGATCAGGTATTCAAGTTGGAATTTCATGCAAGACATTATTTTCTTTGTTATAAATTATCTCTTATCTTTTTCCGAGAATGTCAAGAAGGCTTTGCAAAGTCTATTGTATTTTAGAAAAGATCCTCCACCTGCATGTGATTCCTTCCCTTTGAAGATTGTGAATACCAAAGATTTGCATGCCTTTGATCTTGATCAAGACCCTTTTTCTGAATCTTGTGATGACCATCTTCAAACTGATGAGCCTCAAGAGACCAAGATTGATTCTACACCTTCTGTACATACTCCTATACCTTGTAAAATTCCAGATAGATACAAGCCTTTGATTTTACCTCCTATATCCCATGATTTCCCTGAAAATCATGGCCTATATCTACCAAGATTTGATGGTGACTGTAACAACATCACTGTTGAGAGACATGTATTAAATTTGAGTCTTTCTTCACCTTTTTTAAGTTGATGAAGAAGATGTCAGTATTAGGATTTTTGCTCTTTCTTTGCAAGGCAAAGTTAAGAGTTGCTTCAAAACCCTAGTTGATGTGAGCATCTCAGATCACTAACAGTTCGTCAAAGTTTTCCTCGACAAGTGGATGGTTATACAAAACCTTTTCTTGATTATAGAAGAGCATAACCAACTAAAAAGACAACTAGAGGAGACAATACAAGAATTTTCTTCCAGATTTAACCAAGTTTATTATTTGATGCCTATTAATATAAGACCTCCTCTTGGATATGATCTCATACACTACCCAGATGCCTTCAATCTAGAAATGGGGTTTCAGCTGAGAGAAGGAAACCTCGCAACAGTTGAAGAGATGCAGAATAGTGTAGTAGATGTAGAGGCTAATTTGTTGATCAAAAGGACAAAGTTGAAGGAAGAAGAGATGAAGAACATAGAACCAGAGGAATTGACATCTTTAGAGGTAAAGCTCGACATTTTGGTAAGTGCAATGGAAGAGATAATGCAAAATATCACCACAAATAATAAGTATGACGTTCAAGACGATGGCTCACTAATTGGAGAGGAACAAGTTGCTGATCCAAAACATTTTGTTTCTTATCCTAGTTGTCATAGACCTGATAATGATTGTTTTATTGATCATCTTGGAGAAGAGAGATCTGTTGATATGACATGCATGCTTGATGATGTATTTTTTACTAACGATTTTCCTTAGTTTGATTAGTATGATGATGATTATGTTCTCCAAACAAAAGCTACTCTTGCAGAAAAATCACCAGCTAGTTTGTCTGAGGAGGAAGTTCACTTTTAGCAGCTCGAATACAGTGATCAACCGATACATATCACTGATGGAAGTGAGGAGGAAAGTGCAGCAAATTTTGAAGTGAAGGATCTTTACCATTTTGTTTTTCTTCATTTCCGTTCATCAAATACAACTTTCATGCAATCAGAAATCAACCGTCGATAAGTTTTGATCTTGACCATCTTGAGGGTAGTGAAATCCTTGTTAAAGACTTTTCATATCCAGAGTTGCAGTCTTTGAATGCCATTGACTGTCATGTTGCAAATCAAGACATGGAAGCTCAACCATATGATCAAATGATTCCAGATGATTTCGTACCATTTTGTTTTGAATCATTTCAGTTTTTGAAGGGAAAATTGCATAGTATATCTTCAAGTGAGCAACCTGTAGGAAATCATGTAATCTCATCGAAACCAATAGAAAATGAGTTGCAATAGTATTTTCAAGTTTTTCACGATCTAGTAGCTGATGTGTTAGATGATGTCTGCAATCAAAGTCCTTCTCCATTAGCTACCTGTGAGCTTGAAAAAAGTATTGATACAAACTTGATCCGGCAGCCAGTTTCTTTGTCATTTTCAGCAGGAGTCTCATCACTAAGCTCAGATGAAAGTTTGTATTCATGGTACGAGGAGAAGAAAAGTAATCCATTGTATGAGTTGAGTCCCAGTGCACATGAATTTCAAGATCCTTCTGCAGTATTTTTGGAGTCGGATAGAGAATCCATATTATTAAATGGATCTGTTTACAAGTTTTCATGGAAGTTTCCTTTCAGTAGTTCTCTCTTGTTGTTCATAAGAAAATGCTTGTGGAGAATTCAAACAATAGCTAGAATGCTTACTTGGTTGCATTGGTCATTTCATTTCACTTGATCAGGTGATGAATGTAAAAACTAGAGTAGGTTTTATTGAATAAGCTCTATTTTGAGCATATTTTCTAATTTGTCAATTGCGTTTTAGTATTGAGTTAGTTTCAAGCCAATTTGTGTCATCAAGTCATCAGTTTTCGGTCATTCATTTCAGATTGAGTTTTTGACTCCTTGCCCAATGGATAAGGCACTGGTCTACTCTCCCAAAGATTTGCAGTTCTTGGCACCTCCCAAGAGCTACCATCCCCATTGGAACAAATGTTAGTTTCGATATCTTCATCTCTCCATCAGTGATCAAATTTCTCTTCTTACATGCATATTAGGTGTCCCATCTGATCAAATGAATTCAATTAGGCCACTGATCAACTGATGGTAGTGGTTCATTATCACTTTCCCTCATAGTATCTACCTGCTAGCCTGATTTCACATGTTCAAGTCATTTACTGTCCTTTTGTTTCATTCCATGTACCAAAATCAATTTTAGGGTTTTAGGTCTCACTAGGTCTAGGGTTTGTTTTCACTCCGTCCAAAGTTTTCCAAATGTCAGTCCATGTCACCATTCAGCTAATTTTACCATCATTCGAAGAATGGTCATTATCATTTTAGGTTACAATAGGGCATTTTACACCTTGTTCGTGCTTCAGTTGTACTTGGGTAAATCTCATTTCCCTCTCCTAGGGTTTTGAAGGTAATTTCTCTTGGATGGTTGAATCATCAACAAAACTTGTATCCTGATGTTCATACACCTTCCCCTATCCTTAATGTACCTTATTAAACACTTCCCATCACTGACATCCCTTAAATTCCTCATTTTCCCACAAACGCTATTTTCTTGCCACAATTTGACAATTTTCTAGGCTAAGCCCGTGTTTTTCCCTTTTGGACCCCTTCCCCTCACTCAAGCTTTGAAATTCCACTTTTCAATGTTTCTTAACATCCCTCCCTACTTACCAAAATTTTCTCAAGAATTTATAACCCACTTATCCCCTTCATTTCACTTCATTTTGACAAATCCCCTGTTCCACACATAGGGATAGGGTTTACTAGAATGATGTTTTTGAGAAAAAAAATATTAATTTGGGAAAAGTGAGAGAGGTTTTTGTCTAAAATAGGCCAAGGAAGAAAATACTCCTTCAATGTTTACATAGGTGTCATGGTTTTAGAGAAATTTCAAAAATAAAGTTGCCTCAGGAGGGTTGTTGCACTTTTAGAGTGGCCTTGGGAAAATCAATATTTCTCCTAGATTCGTTGGCCAAATGACTTTCTTGATCAGTGAAATGATATCTATAAAGAGAGTTATTTCCAATGAGCTATCCAGAGCTCAATTTAGAGTTAAGAGAAACCTTCAAAAGTTGACTGAAATAGCACTCTGCATTTAGGCAACCTCATTTTGCACATTTTGACCAGTCTTGGGAGATTTGACTTTTGACAGCGCAAATGACCTCCAAATTGGAAAATTCAAGATGTTCTGAAAATTAGACTCGATAATATTTCCAACAAGATATTCCTCACCCAATTTGGACACTAGGAAGGCCTCCAAAACGGGTCTGAAAAAATGCACTACGCACCTAGGAGGCGCTACGCACCTAGCAAGGTTTTCCTTTGTTAATTTGCACTAGTGCTACGCACCTGGCAGCAAAGCCCCAGAATGCTAAAAAATCACTTAATTTTCTTCAAATCTCTCAAGATACCTCTTGGCAAGTAAGTAAATCAATACTTCTTGTTGAAAAGGGTTTTTCATCAATCTTTGGTGACTCTTTTCCTCATGAAGTCAAACCCTAGTTTTCACTAAACTATCTCATAACTTTTCAAGTTCCCTCATCCATTTGTTTTTCCCTAAACCCCATTCCCTTACATAAATTCCCAAAACATAATTCCCTCATATATTCTCCCTAAATCCCACTTTCACATACAAATTTCCCAAACCCTACACACTTTATCCTACTCACTCCCTAAAACCTACTCACATCCCTAAACCATGTTCACACATACATTTCCACACTCCCTCCCCCATAAATTCTACCCATTCCATTCCTCCATCCTATTCCATACTATTATCCACAAATCATTCATATATAATCACATTTTTCAAAACCAAGGGAAATCAATGGAAAGAGACAGTGAATATGACTATGAGGAGGAGACATAGTGATAGTTCCATGGAGAGACATAAGCAACAAAGGAAAGTAAAAGAGAAGATGCATGAGGATGATATAGATGATGAAAAAGAAAGAGAACAAACTGTTGGAAGATAATCAATGCCTAATGGAGCTAGAAATGTTGAAACAAAAGAGGCAAAATGACAAAGAGGACCATGTCACTTTGACTTCCATTGAACAAGAAATAGAGAATGAAAAGGAGTGTTGGTTGGAGAAGATGAACATGCACTTGGAGAGGGTACTTGAGAATGAAAACAAAGAGAAGAAAATTCTTTGTCACTTAGCCTACCACTACCTAACCTGGAACAAGATTTGTAATGCAAGGATAAAGAGGCTAAAAGCCAAGCTAAGAAGAGTCTTGAGGAACAAGAAAGAGCAAGATAAACTCAAGATCTTGGCTGAAACATCATTGGTATATAAAAGCACCTAACAAGGATCACTCATGCAAAATTTCAAGAAAGTTGGAGCAAATTTTGTCATTTTTGAATTGTTTGAGGCAAAAAATAGTTTTTTTTCAGTAGGTGTATAGTGCCACCGGTGCTACGCTTTCGATGGGGGCCTCCATTTGCAAACAAATTTACATTTTTGGAATCACCATGAAAAGTTATGCTTGCTTAGAAATGGCTGAGAAGTTGTGACAAGTTCTCGACCTCCAAATGTGCCAAAAACACCCAAAAAATGCCCTCTCTGCCACTTTTTTTCCACACAGGAAGCAGTCTTGGGAGATTACATTTTTGGAGGGGCAAATGGACTCCAAACAAAAAAATTCAAGTTGTCCCAAAAGGTAGACTCACCATGCTTTCCAATGATCTATTTTGAACTTTATTGGGACTTTGGGAAGCCTTCGAAAGTTGGATTGGAAAAGTGTTATGCATAGAATCAATGGCGCTACGCATAGGAGAATTTTTTTCCAATTTTGCCTGTTTGCTCAGAATTTCACCTACGTTTCTACCAGTTTGACTTTTTCTTATCTCTTTGGTAAATTCATGATGTAATATGATGTAACTTGATGTAATATGATGTAAAAATGATGAAAAATGACATAAGGAGGTAGATACACCAGTTTGAGTTGTTTTGATGATGAATGAATCAGTTTCCATAGTTTTAGAGGCAAGCTATTCCACTACCTATTTTTCAGTTCCTAGTTTAGATCTTGTTGAAATAGCTCCTTAACTCATGGATTCAACCCCTGATGGCTAGCATAGGTGGTTTTATGCCTATATCTTGTAATTTATTAGTTATTTGTCAAGGTTGGACTCTTGTGGATGCATTGAGCACTATTGTAAATAACTTCTGCAGTTTGGCAAGGAAATGAATTAGGGTTTTGCAGCAATTTGTGGGATTCTTGTGGTAATGTGAATTAGCATTATTTTATCCTCTATTATTTAGTTTACCTTATGTGTATATGTTCCATCATCTCTCTTTTTCGGAATAACTAAATGAATCAATATTAAAGGGTGGAATCCATTGATGTTCAGTGCTCTGCCTTGGGGTTTGATTTAGTTCTAAATTTTTTCTGCTATTTGAAGAGGACTCATGAATCTTGCATGCCCTCTCCAACTCCTCACCAGTCTTTAGACTCACCATCACATTCATTTCAAAGTGCTAAACACTTGCCTACCTCGCCCCACAAAAACCTCTACCAATCTATGTTCATTTCCCGGACCCAAAGCTGCTTTCCTCATCTGACCGAGCAACCAACCATTAAAATCAAACAAATTCCTCTGAGGAAGCATACCTAGCCTAAAATTTGTCCTTATATCATTCATCTCAACCCTTACTTGATATATTTTCATTGAGATTGACAAGGAGAGAGCCCTCTCCCGACCTGGTAGGGCTAGCTACCAGGTTAGGCGTGGTTTGATGTTACCCTAGACCTACCTTTCTCAACCTGAGGTAGATTTAGGGCCTAACAGATCCAAGGATGATACACTCTCACATAGTGGTCCTTCACTAAGTAATGCAGGTCATATGGATTGAAACTTCTAGCGTCGAAGGTGAACCTCTTAAATTACTCCATCTTGGCCTCAACATGCTTGAGATTCTCAATGTCATAAAACCTGATCCACAAAGGAAAAGCAGGCCAAGGTGCCTTCTTCTTCCTGTTCACTCTCACTAATAACCTTGTTGAGATGTGGTATGCAACCTCTTCCATGACCATATTTCCCATGGAAAACTTTGATAACACATGCAAATCCTTCTCCATATTGTACATCTGAATTAATGTGCCAAGGGGTGAGTTATGCCAATATGATATGTTAACCAAGACCTCCATCATTACCTTTGACATGCAAGGTAGATCCTGCCCAAGGATCATCTTGTACACCAGGGTGAGGAAGTGGTCTGATAGCTGTAGTACAATTCTATAGAAACTGCACTTAGAGAGCAACCTACAATAGATGTGCATAGAGGTTTCTGAAGGTGTCCATGACCAACCTAAGCTAGGGAACTATTGACGGGCACATATTTCATCAAGCATGCAAGAAAACATGAATAGCTTTCATTTCTAACCCTTGAGAAGATGTCGAGAATTTTTTACTTGCCCCTTCAACTGGAGGGACAATGTGTGAGACCGATTGAAAGGTCCTCCTTCATCCACTAGCTTGTCCAACCCAATCACTCAACTCTATGGGAAGGTCTCTATACTCTCCTAGTTGTATAAGCGACATGCGAAGATGACTAAGAACTATTAAGCCTTCTGAGGTGACTTCATTTTGTATACCTAGTAGGGTGTCATCCTGAACTTAGATGGCTTTGTTACCCATCTCCTCAAGATGTCTCTTTCTTTCTCTAAGTTGTACCTACAATATGTTCCAAGCTTTCTCTAAGTTATACCTATCAGAATCTTGATTCCCCAAGAGCATGTACAGTGAGTTATGAGTTCCTATATATAGAAAAGGGTTGGGTGACCCTTGACATTCCCCTTTGTGACTCTTCAACTACCCTCATGACACTTCCACTTACACGTGATTGTTTACATTCTACTATTGACACTTGGTCTTTCACTTTACAACGTGTTTAGAATACAATCTACACATGTACCCATGTGAGATAAAAATGGGCTTGAGTAAGCCATATAAGACATCACTAAGACGCAGACAACTATGGGAAGACTAACTCATCAATATCCTCTTCGTGATTGTTGGTGGAAAACTTATGCGAAGCTTGGTAGTCTATTATGGTGTCTGCATACTTTGTGGTGACATCCTTTTGAAAGAAAACTATTTCCTCCATAGCATCTAAGTACATTGATATAGCACCTTTGTCCAAATCATCCTGTAACATTCACATCATGCTATTGAGTGCATTCAGACCAGATGGATTTAATCGAAGTACATGTCTAGGTCTAGTCAGACTTGCTTCTTTGCTTTCGCCTCTATTAGTGTGCCAATAGATGGGACCACATGCATGTGCATAATGAAATACATTCTCCTGAACCCTCATGAATGTGAAGCCTATAAGATGATGATGAGTTGTGGGAGTTCCTCATGGTTCCAGATCTTACTCTAGATGCATGCTTTGAATTCCATTGCCTTTGGCTTCATCAGCTTTGGAAAATAAAATGTGGCTCCCTTGTACCTCATTGTCCATATCTACATAGGATCAACAAAATTTTGTATGTTTGTCAAGATGTGTGCTCTCCTCGCACAATGCTACTACCAACCATTAAGATGGACAACTGACTTATGCATGGTGATGAACCTGAAGTACAACTTCCGCATAACTATCCTGAGAGACAATACTTCATCAAGTATCTTGTTCTTCCAATATGCTCTGGCAGATGTTGTAGCTTTATCTTCCCTTTTCTTGGTGGCTTGCAATTCCTTAGGCATGTGCTCATTCTCAGCTATCAATAATCTCACATTTGAGCTGGTCGCTTTAGCATATGCCTCTGTAGTATCGGCCAATGCAGCTAGATGTATGCACAAATATGACATGATCACTCATTCTAGAAAATGCATAGGAGATGCATGGTCATCCAGAGTGGGCACCATGCACGACTGCATAGCTCTATGTGGTGGCTTGTCAAAGGATATATTGTGCACATCTTCCTCCAAATTTTCATCAAGGATTTCAATGTCTTCTTGATAATATGGGACTTGATCTACTCCTGGATCTGGTGAAATCAGTGGAGTGACCATTGTCCCTTTGCCCATAATGTATGTATCTTGATCCTCTTCTAGCTAAACCAAATCTATGTCCATCTACTCCAACATCTATTCAATCTCCTATGCAAAGTCCTACTCCTCTGACTGCTCACCCTGTTTTCTATCCACCATTTGTTATGCTTCAATAACTTATGTTTGCATAGTTTCATCAATGTGTACACACTGTGCTTCCTATTTTTCTTGTTCCTATTGCGCTTCCTTCTCCCTTCTGCATGACTCTTGCTCTTCCCTTAGTTGTTGTTGCACCTTATGAAAATTCTTCTTTACCTTCTCCAATTTTTACTTGTCCCTTTGTCTGTGTGCAATCATTCTATTGTGTTGTCGCTTATTTACCCCAATCTCCAAATTTTCTCTTAATACAAGTGGATCTTCCTTAAACTTGTAGCTTTGCTCTGCCTTTTTGTTGTCAGCAATCTTCCTTCTTCCTTTGTCTGGCGTAAGTCTGTTGCTCTCTGTCGCTATTGTAGTTGTTGCTCTTTAAAATATTGCTACCTTGTGCATTGCTAACCATTTTAAAACCACTCTGACTAGTTCATTGAGCCTTAAGTAGTTATAGAAGTATCTCCATGGGCCTTCCTCAAGCCACTGACATGCCCCGTGGACCCAAGGATGATGCAATCTCACACAATGGTCCATCACTAATAAATGTAGGTCATATGGATTGAAACATCTAGTGCTAAAGGTGAACCTCTTGAATTCCTTTGTCTTGGCCTCATCATGCTTGAGACTCTATATCTCATAAAACTTGATACTCAAAGGAAGAGCAAGCCAAGGTGCCTCCTTCTTCTCATGCAATCTCGTTGATAACATTTTTGAGATGTGGTATGCAACCTCTTGCATTACCATCTTGTCCATGGAAAACTTCAATAAGAAATACGAAGCCTTCTCCATGTTGTACATCCAAATGAAGATGTCAAGGGGTGAGATATACCAATTTTCTATGTTAACCAATGCCTCCATCATTGCATGTGACATGCAAGGCGGATCCTACTCAAACATCATCTTGTACACTAGGGTGACAAAGTGGTTTGATAGTTGTAGTATAACTCCATGGAAGTTGCACATAGAAACAACCTACACTATATGTGCACAAAGGTTTCTGATGGTTTCCATGTCCAACCCAAGCCAACGAACTATTAATGGTTATAGACTGCATCAAGCATGCAAGCGAACATGAATAGCTATTCTTGCTGACCCTTGGGCAGATCTCAGGCATTTTTTACTTGCCCCTTTAGCTAGAGGGCGAACATGTTAGACTAGTTGAAAGATCTTCATTCGTTCACCAACTAGTCTAACACAATTAACAAACTCTGTAAGAAGTTCTTTTTAATCTCCTTGTTGTATAAGTAGTATGTGAATATGTACAAGAACTAATAAAACTTCCAACGTGAGTTTGTCTTGTATATTTGGTTGGGTGTCGTCCTGAACTTAGATGGCTCTCCTACCCATCTCTTCAAGATGTCTCTTGAGTTTGCAATCCTCTTTTGATTGGTAAAGAGTGCATCCATTTTTTTCACTAGCTATGGTAAGTGATACATCTCTTTAAAGTTCTCTTCCCTAAATGTATAAATATCTATTCCACTGATACTATTCAATACCATTGTCTCTGGATTAGTATCTGAGGTAATCCAGTGGATCATGTCTGCACATTTAAATACAAGATACCTTCATGCAACCTTGTACAATCCTAACTTGTGTATGATGACATAGACTCTATGGTCCTCCAGACTCTCTTCAAAGGTGCCTAAAAATATCTCATTGATGTATTTCCATGTGATCTTGATAGCCTTATCTATCAACAACTTAGTATCTTCATAGATGGGCAAGCTCATAGACACTTGCTCGACCACACCTCCAGTTGTGCTCACAATGGTGTCCTTTGACCCTACTTTCTTGGAAGCCATTGTACCTATAATGATAAGAGACTAATGAACACCTATGATACCTAGAGATAGAGAAAAAATCATGTTAAGAAAATTTCCAGTTGAAAACCAAATGCAACTTGAGGACTGACATGCAACACACCTGAATGACTAACTGGGAAAATTACGTAGTTCTCTCTGGGAGAGGCTGGGAAGATGATTATTGAAACTTCACAGAGCATAGTACATTCAGTCAGTGAGCTAACTAACTACTAAAACTATTTAGAGAATATTCCATATTGGCCTACTAAGGAATGGAACTGTGTAATGCACAGTTTCAGTCAGCATGTTTGCTACCCAAAAAATTGCACTTTGCAATCCCGGGAGACAACTGAGGCACTGTCTCTCAAAAATGCACAGAGCACACGCTGGGAGGCTAGTGTGAGATATGATTTTCACAATTCATGGGATCAAGGTAAGGCCTTCCATCTTGTAAATGCGTAGTGCAATCTAGGCAAGTCAAGGTCTGGGCCAAGGCAGCTCAGACCTTCTAACGAACGACTGAAAATTAGTAAATACTGAAAGCATGTGAAAATTTGGTGCAGACATGAGTGAATGAACATGCAAGTGATTATAGTCATTACATGATTCAATAAAAAGGGAAACAATGAAATGTGTTAATTGAGTCACTGAAATGACAATTGTTAGTGTAGAAATAGTGTCATGTATGTAATAGTGAGGAAATGCAATGCAAAAATTGAAACAACGCTTATATAAGATAACATACATTGAAACAACAACAAGAATTCAATAAAACCAAGAAACCAACATTCAAACAAACCAAAATATAAAAAGTGATAGAAAAGCAACAAAAGACATGAAAAGTTGACTTACCCAGAGAAGGTTGTGATGAGTGTGCCAAGAGTTCCTAGATGCATTTGGAATGTCGGAGCTCTAGGATCGAAAGTGAGGAATAAGCTCTGAGGCATAAAATAAATAGTTTTAACAAAATCAAGGTTTATGATGTGCATGCCACAATTCTAGGAAAAAGTGACACTTGGCAGGAGGTTTCTAAAATGGATTTTCTGTGTAACCCACAGCTACTAAAAATAGATCCCCAAACTCTAGGGATGCTTTTTCTTTTTCTTTTTCTTTCTTTTTCAAGAAAAATTGCCCATGCATGCAAGGCAAGATTATAGAGTCCTGGAGGAGACTGGTCAACCTGTGAGCACAAGAAACGGTCAACAAACTTTGGGATGACTTCTGCACAGTTTCTGGGCTAGGTGGCTCAAGTTTCCCCTCAAGATCTGTGTAATTTCTAGACTGAAGCCAGGGATGCCAGCTAGAACTATGAAAATTCTAAGAACAAGGCCAGTGATGGGCTACTCTACACAATTTTCTTGGGGATGGTAGCCTGCCTACTCTCCACAATTCTGGAGAGCAGTGTTGGCTGCAAGGATGCACTGTGCAATTATGGAGAACAAGGTTGGTTGCCCTCTGATGTTGCACAATTTTCCAAGTCAGCGCAAGAACTAGTTGATTCCAAGTCACAAGAGGTCAGCTTGTAAGTGAAATACAAACATGTTAGCGAACACAAGCTGTCATGCCAAATAAACTCAACTGAAAGCATAAGTACTTGGGTAGTGAAAGACATGTTACTAAGGATGGTTGGTAGGGAGGCTCCAAAACAAAGCTAACTTAAAATTTTGGAGGATGGTTGGTAGGGAGGCTCCAAAACGAGGCTAATTTAAAATTTTTGAGGATGGTTGTAGGTGCTAGAACATTGGTGACAGAATGGTAGAGCTCCAGCTCTCTAAATGGACCTCGTTTCATGAAAAGCATGTCTAACTCCTCTGGAAGTATTATTCGATTCTTTGATCATTTTGGTTTCCATACTAGCTTGATTGAAAGATGTAGCACCTTTCATTCTCTTGATCAGCTATCACACATTCCAACCCAAGTCAATTTAGTTTTTCTCTTTTTATTAGGGATGAGGCATATATTGGTGCAAAATTAATATGACTATCATAGTTTAAGTTTCATCTCTGGTGTTGCTCACTTCCAGTACGCCTAGACAATATGTCATCGAAGTCATGTAGGTACACAAGCATCACTCCGCTACCAGTGAGACTAGTTAGTACCCTAACGGAGTTACTTTCATCACCTCTGTGCTGGAAGACTTTCTCTTCTTTCGCCTTATTCATTTTTCAGTTTTCATTTTTTCATTTTTTCAAAGAACTGTGCTTCGGAACTTATTTATTTCGTAGGCAGAAGAGGGATCCTAACTTATTGAGAGAAGAAGAGGTTGTTCCTTCAAAGAAGTATGCTATATATACTTTTAAAAAACTTTTTTCAGGTTTTCCCCCTCACCTTACTCTACTTGACTGAGCTGACAAGGGTTAACCCAAAGAATAACGACTAGAGTACGTGATACTAGTTAGAGTGTAAGTGTTGTTTTTTCACCAAGATTCACTTCAAACAAAACATATTTTCCATTGGTGTATCATTGACTAAAGACAACAAGTTCTGCATAAAAAGAGAGGACAATAGAGAACCAAGTGTTTATAGTTGTACAAGTCCTCTTGTACTTTACCATGATTGTCTTAAGAGTCGCACATAGTTTCATTAGAACTAAATTATAGCCATAAAAAATCAAACAAAACAATAAATCAAAGAGTAGAAGAAAATGCGAAAGAAAAGAAAGTAAGAAAAGAAGGCAAGCAAGCAAAAAAACAAATTAAAGAAATCAAACATGCAAGCAGGTAGACAAAACACAAAGAAAACACTACTCCTACTCCTAAGCTAATTGTGCATGCGCTTAATCACATGTAGTGATATTTCCAATGCAACCACCAACGCATTGGTTGACCCATGTTAGTGAAGGCATTGTTCATGAAAAGGATAGTCATACAAACCAACAAACATGAATGATATAACAATGAAGACCAACACACTCTGAGTTTAAACGTGTCCCTAGAAAATAAAAGAGTGAAAGTGAAAGATAGAAACTTTGTGGACTTAACCCAATGTTGTGACACACACCCTGCAGATGATAAACATGCACACTCTTTTGACTGTGACAAACAAGAAAACATGAGAAAGAGAGACAAATTACACCTCACAATTGTGCTTTTTGTGTATGATTCCTCCAATGCATGAGTGATAGGATCATGTGATTTGGGTGGTGGAAGAGAAAAAATTGTATTGCATTGATCTTTAGTGCATACAGATGAGTGCTGAGGAGCCTTGGTTGTTTCAAAAATTTCTTGACTAGAAGTCAAAGTAACCTCAAGACAATGAGTGCCTAACATAACCATCAGCTCAGGATAAAGTGCCTCAACAACATGCAGGGTTTTGACTTCATCAATAGATAGATCATCATAAATGTTTGGCTTTGAAATATCATTGATTGAATCAACATCATGATCGATTATAGGAGTAAAGAGATCACGAAATCTATGATCAAAAAAATCAATGAGTTCATCAACATCCTCATGATCTAATGAATCATATAGAGGGGTACATAAGAAGAAAGAATGTTCACCCTCTACATTTCTGGAAATAGTAGATGAAATGTCGAGTGTATTCTCAATGAAAGATTTATCCTTTCCACTATAAAATGATGGACTAATATTGGGTGTGTTCAGCGAATGATCGGAAGTAGATGCATCTAGGGATGAATTTTCAAAAGGAAAATCAGAATAACAAAATCATCAAAGATGTTAGGAAAAAGCGTTGGAGACGCCAATAGAAGGAGGTCATCCTTCACCATTGGTTCATGTTCAGGTTCCCAATCATACTCATTTTAAATGAAAATGCGGGTTGGTTGTGCAACATCAACTCTGGTGATAGCTTGATCCTCTTTCACAATAAGTGTGTAGTCCAGAATGGAAGAACATAAGATAGTGCATTCCAGAGAATAAACAGAACATGGGGATGGTGGTTGAGGTGGGAGGATGTGACAGTTGAACAGACTTATGTGCATGCCCTCCCACATCGCACTGTGAAGGTGGAGTTGTTTGATGAGAGGAAGGCAAACAATCACTTGTGGCAGTGACTCTATCCGCTTGAGATAGCGTAGCTCCATCACCGAAGTATAATGAGAGGGATTTGATTTTTTTTTCACTTTTGGATAGATTGATTTGATATAGACATACTAAAATATTTCAAAAATATATTAGAACTTCTTATTACTTTTCAGAGCTTTAAGAAAAAGAGGACATAAGCAATCCCAAAATTCCATTATAGGTTCATGCGGGGCCTTCTTTTGTTGTAACATTTTATTATCAACTTCTTGAGGATTGAAATGGTGAAAAACATATTCTATTTGATCATTGAACTATTTGAATGAGTGCAATGAGTTATGAGGTAGTATGCTACACCATAGCAATGGGTAGTCGCTAAGTGTGTGTGCGAGCAGTGTACAATCCTGTGTTTCAATGGGACCTTCCAAGCTCTCCATGAGTGCATGGAAGTCATCTAAGTGGTTAGGCCATGCTACTTCGCCTTCACCATCATATGTGATTTGTGACAAGGCATCCCATAAATCCCTCTCAACTTCAAAGATACATCTGTTGGATAGATATTTTGGAGGGTGAAATGTAACAAAATCCATGAAACATGTGTAAAGATTCAAAACAGACTCTGAGGACTCAACTTGTATTTTTGCCCTCCTTCTAGCACTAGAAATTTTTATGGTGTCCAACCCACCAATATGTCAGGGGATCTCCCCAGTAAGAAGTGCCAACTAGACCTCAGACCATTTGGAGTAGGTGTCCTAGCAGTGGGTAGTACGATATCACCTTGAATCTAGTTACGTGTAGAGGTAAGTAAGATGTCCTTGTTGGAAGAAAGGGTGTGACCTTATAGCAAGTCAGGGAAGATGCATGGAAAGGCTCTAACACATCGAAGGAGAGAGGAGTGTGCCCTTAAAAGCTTGTAATACTACACAACTTGAAAGGGAACACACAATCAAGAAGGCATCACAAGATGGAAAGAAAAATAGTTGACAATCCAATGTGATGAGTTAAATCAATAACAAACTTCAATAAGACTCATACAAACATATATAGAACAATGCATATATACATGGGTAAG
Organism: Pinus taeda; assembly: GCA_000404065.3. Taxonomy (NCBI): domain Eukaryota; kingdom Viridiplantae; phylum Streptophyta; class Pinopsida; order Pinales; family Pinaceae; genus Pinus; species Pinus taeda. The sequence continues at coordinate 66,412 of APFE030939525.1, read as the reverse complement.
TTACAACTACATACATTGTTAGAGTAACTAGAATAGTCGAACTATAATAAGAATACATGCATGAAACATGCTGTCTCTGTTATATCAAAAGAGTGAAAGATCCAATAATACATACAACCATGAAATCCACTAGCCCTAATAACATAATGTTACAATCATTGTCACCTACTCCTCCAAAGAGATGTAGTCGCTCTACACTGTGGAGAAGCCAAGGCTCGTTACAATATGCTCCAAGATTTCTATAAGTTATACCTATTAGAAGCTTGGTTCCCCAAAATCCTGTATGATGAGTTATGAGGTTCTATATATAGAAAATGGTAGGGTTACCCTTGACATTCCCTTTTGTGACTCTTCAACTATCCTCATGACTCTTCAACTTACACATGATTGTTTACATTCTACTATTGACACTTGGCATTTCATTTTACAACATATTTAGAATAAAATCTCTACACGTACCCATGTGAGGCAAAAATGGGCTTGAGTAAGCCATACAAGACATCACTGAGACTCAGAAAGTTGTGAGAAGACTAACTCATTGAACTTCTCTTGGTGATCATTGGTGGTGAACTGATGCCAAACTTGGTCATCTGCTATGGTGTATGCGTACTCTATGATGGCATCCTTGTGAAAACAAAATCTTGCCTCTGTAGCATCTAGGTACATTGATATGCCACCTTTGTCCAACTCATCTGGTAATATGAGCATCATGGTCTTGAGTGAAGCTGGAGGAGTGACATACTGGTGCATAGTGTCTGCACTCATCTGCAAATCTACGTTGGTGGCTATGTGCATCAACTACTTGAAGTACATGTCTATCTCCAATCAAACTTAGTTCTTTGCTTTCACCTTGGTGAGTGTGCCAATAGATGGGATAGCATGCATGTGAACAATGACATTCATGCTCTTGAACACTTGTACATGTGAAGCCTGTAAGTTGGTGATGAATTTTGGAGTTCCTCATGGTTCTGGATCTGACTTTGGATGCATGCTTTCAACTTTGTTTCCTTTGGCTTCATCAGTTTTGGCAAGTATAACGGGGCTCCCTTGTACCTCATTGTCGATGTCCACATGTGATCAACAATAGTGTGTATTTTTGTCAAGATTCTTTCTCTCCTAGAATAGCTCTCCCTCCAACCATTAAGATAGAAAAATGAGTTATGCACAGCGACAGACCTAAAGTACGGTCTCTACATGACTGTCTCGAGAGACCATACTTCATAAAGTATTACTTTCCTCCACTCTGCTCTGGAGATTTCTATAGCATTCTCTTCCCTTTTCTTAGCTTCTTGCAATCCCTAGCTATGCACTCATTCTAAGCTATCAAAAATCTCACACTTGAGTTGGTGGCTTTAGCATATGCCTTTGTAGCATCGGCCAATGCCGCTAGATGTCTACGCACATTGGAAACGATCACTCGTTCTCGACACGCCATAGGAGATGCATGGTCATCCGAAGTGGGAACACTGTGTGACTACACAACTCTGTATTGTGACTCATCAAAGGATTTGTTGTTCACATCTTCTTTCAGATTGTCCTCAAGGATTTCAATATCTCCTTGATCACATGGAACTTGCTTTACTCCTGAATCTGGTGAAGCCGATGGAGTGACCTCTCAATATTTGGGCATGAGGTTTTGTTTATGGGAAAACTAGTGTATTTTTGATCAACTAGCCCTCTAGGTTTGGTAGCTACCCTAGAAACAATAGTTCAAATTAATTCAACGATTTTTTCTACGCACAATAGATAAGAGAAAGATGAGAGGACCAACCTGGAACTTCCGCTTAATCGTTTGCTTGATCTTCCTCCCCCTTGACAAAGCTCGAGACTCCTCTCCATACTTATCCCTCTTGAAGAGTACCTATAGAAACACAGTAGTAAAGAACCATCAAAGCATCTTGATCTATTGTATCATAACGGTTATAGAATCAGATGTATAATGAACATACAACGGCATTCACAAATAATAACATTCACAAATGCACAATTATATGGAATAAAACTTAGAGAACTTTATTAAATAGAAGGGAGAATTACAACCAAATTGTCTGATCCAGCATCATCCTCCCAGCGTCAATCCCTCTTGACCTCATGAAATAGCAAGATCAAATCAATAATACAATACTCTTATGTCAAATACAAAATATCAACACTTCCTTTCAACTCACAATATTCCAACCCCTATATCTCTTAGATGAGGGATCCATTTATAGATGTGTGCAAGGGTGTGAGTCATCTTTGGTGTTTTGATTATTGTCATCCCACTTGTTGCATTTGCTTCCACTTGGAGATTTCTTGAATCTCTTACTCATCCCTGGGCGAATTTAGAGAGGCACGTGTCATAGGAGAAGTTTCTAGAAGATCCCATGAGCATCCACTTAGAAAATTATCTCAGACATTTGTCCATCCTCACCCATCACACCCTATAGAAGGCCGAATCAGTATGCATCATGCTTGGCTAGTGTAGAAGTCAACATGCATCGCACCTTGACAGTGGAGCAGTCAGTATGGTCCAGTTTAGGCCAATTTTGGATGGTTTCTTAGGTGGAAATTTTTGGGGAATGATGTAATTAGATGACTATGTTATTTTCGGGTATGAAACACTTTTAGTGATTGAAGAGCCCTAGTTTATATACATATAAGTTTGGGGTTGAAATGCCCAAATATGTCTACAACAGTTTCCCCCTAAAGCACAAGGTCATAAATCTTGATGTCGGGTGAAATGCTTTATCATGAGGACCTGAGGTTTCAAACTGGAAGGTGACCTATAAAAGATACAATATAATACATCATCATAATATAATTTTCATGATCTAGTTGAGGCAGACATTCCCATGCTCAACTTTATAAATTCATTTAATGTACATAGAACAGATAGTTGTCTACAGTTGCAGACTGGTGATTCTTTAGATGTAGAGTCATCATCCTTAGATTGGATGACCACCTGTGCAGCTTCTGTGTACATTTGATGTCTTTATATCCCTAAATTTATCACAGTCCAGATGGATGAAACTAGATCTGGGGTCTTCAAACTCATTCAATCTTCGTTCGATGTACAAGTCAATCCGTGTGAAGAGATGTTTTGAAGTCGAACACAGAAAGACATCGCCTGATTACCAACCAATAATGCGAGTTGTTAACAGGCATGAGAGGAATCACCGATAATGATAATGGCCCTCAAGGTACTACTGTACAATTCACATGGTGTGAATATATGATCTAATGTCGAACACCACGCAAAATCTTTCGGTGAAAGGCCATTAATGTCAACCTGTTGTCAGAAGTGAGAAACTTGCCATTGAGGTATGCAAGCTTCAAAGCACTGACAGGGGTGTTTCTATGTCAACTTCTTGGATAATGAGCTGATGTTGAAAAGAAGTGACCCTTCATAGGAGGGCCTTAATGTATCCCACATCTACGACACAAAATGAAGCAAATGATTTGTGGGGGTGAAAATGATCTGACGACACAAGGTTCAAAAACGATGATCATGAAAAATGAAGGTTGAAGGTATTGCAATGGATGAGGCATTAACTGGGTTTGTTGTTTCTCAATTGAATGACTTCTCTTGAACATGTTGGCGACACTAAGATGGATTGATAGCATTAACCCCAAAAGATGGATGGTGTCAAAGATCAATGGTGATATGACTGGTGAACAGAATAACCCAAACTGACTCAATAATGATGATGGAGTGGAAGTGTCATGTTCAAGAGCGACCTGCTGGTGGGCTCCAGTATTTCAGAAATAATGTTGCAACTCCTGGGACTCCCTTCTTTACTTTTATCAACCCGGTAGTTCATAACAAACTTGGAAGCAACGGTGCTGTATGCACAAGTACTAGCTCTTGCTGCAACTGTCACTTGGTCAGCTGGAACAAGTCTACTAGGAGCTTAAGCCAACTTCTATGAGCTCTAAGAAGAATATTTTTAACTGATGGATGGAAGCTAACTCAAAGCAAGCTAATCTACTTGCAGAAAGAAACTGAAAAGCTGAAAGGAAACGCAAACCCTAGCAAACCCTAATTCTACCAGCTAGCCCTATTGATGCAAGAAAAAGGATGCAAGCTACTGGAAGTGATGCCATTGAATTCTAAGAAGGTAAAATGCATGTGTCTAAGCTACTTCTATAGTAAAATCTAAAGAAACATATTTTTGTATTTTTGAATAAGTTGTCAGAATTATCATGCATGTGATTTAACTGTTTTTTACTGTGCAGAGGTGGATTGGCAAGAGGGGATGCTTGGAGGATATCAGGAAAGTTCGAAGAGGGCCCAAGGGGTCCCTTGCACCTTTCCAGAGAGTTTCACAAAGTCTGGTTATCTAGAAACCACTTTCGTGAGCTTCTACAGGAAGTCTGAAGGGGTTCTACAGGATGTTCTGGAATTTATACAAGATGTTCTGTAATTTTCTACAGGATGTTCAGAAAGGGGATTTTGGAGGATGGATGGAGGGAGAAAGGTGAAGGAGTGGGTATGGAGGTGAGGTAAGGGTGTGTGGAGGTCTAGGACTTGGTGAATGGAGATGAGGAGTGGCGAGGATGATTGGATTTGTTCAAGGAGGAGTGGAGCAATGTTGCACAAAAATATGGGAATTAGGGCAAAGCGAGCAAATGTGGCAAACGTGAGGCAAGAATCTGGGTTGGAGGATGGAGCAGGTGGGTTTGATGGAGTACAGATAGATAGAGAAGTACTATAGGTGCTCTGCAAGTTATTTTTCAAACTAAAAAATCAAAGACTTGGAAAATCAAGGACCTAATTACTTTGACCTAATCTGACCTAGATAACAGCAAGGAAAATGAATAGAAGTCTATTTGCAACAAAATCATGTGAAGTAACTATGCAACTAATCAATCATGAACCTAAGAATGCAACCACAACTGATATCAACTTCGGCAAATGAAAATCTAACACTAATAATTGCATGGCGAAGCAAAGATAGTGTTTTTTGTGGCAGCAAGGACACCTTGGTCCCAGCTCATGGTCCCACTGAGGGAGAGGTGAGATCCAAGGTGCTTGATAGCCTTTTTCTGAATATCTTCTCTGTTATTACACTATCAAATCAATCTGAACATGAAAAGCCTTTTTAATCATCAAAAGCAATCTAAATAACAAAACAAATTTAAATCTAAATAGCAGATTTTATTCTAAGAATGCAGCAAAAACACATAAAAATAAACAAAGGAGGTACAGGGCACTTGGGTTGGGCCCAACCCCAAGCGCTACAACCTCTTAGGAGAGATTAGAGCTGGTGCAAATCTGGATTCAACTTTATTGATCAAAAGAATAATTACATCCCAAAAATTGTCCACAAGGAAAAGCTCGAAACTGCGCTGAAATGCAGAGCTAACCTACTGCCTAAAGAATGACTTAAAAAATGACTAAAATCGAACTACGAACTAGCTAACTTCTGCCTACAAAGTTACTAACTGAAATGAGGCCCTAAGCCTTCTTATTTATACAAATTGAGGACCCCAATAGCCCTCCTCAACTTTAGGAACTTGGCTGCCAAAACTTGTAGTTAACAACACCTTTACTAGCCCTTGCTTGGCTGCCCTTGTGATAATTTATGTGGTGGCCCTTGAACTCCGAGCTGATGGTGGATAATTCGAGGTAAGGGCCCATAAATGAAGGGGACACCTTCCTACAAATCCTCTCCCTTGTTCTTGCACGAATTTGGCTGCCAAGTGCTCATTAAAACCTTTGATTTTGTCTCAAAATTGACCAAAAAACTGCACAAAGCACAGGTTAGACTTGTTGGCATAATGACTAACCCAATTCACTCTATTAGCATAAATATAATAAAAAATATGCAATAAAATAATTAGAATGGTGGATTAAGTCGAATTAGGATGCTGAATGAGCCGATATAATTATCCATTTTTGGGGATCATCATCACACCCCTATTGAAAGTGTTGCTTATCCTCTGAGCAACTAATCTATCTCTTCATTTTTGATGGCCCTGGTGGCCTCCCTGTCATGCCAAGATTCTAAAGTGATGTCCTCTTCTCAGTCATGAAACCATGCTTTTCTCTATACTTCTTCTCACTGCCTGTGCTCCGTTTCTTGTAGCAGTTTTGTTAGCGCCTCAACCTCAACCTACAACTTGTCCTCTCTTTGTTGTTCATCAGATGTTTCCTTGTATTTCCTTCTTCCTGTGATTGTTTGGCCACCTTTTCCTCCAATTTTTTGGTCTCTCTTAGCTTAGCCCAAGTTTCTTGTAGAGAATTCTCAGCTTCCTATAGAACTGTCTCAACTTCTTGTAGAGCTCTCTCAACTTCCTGTAGAACCATCTCAGCTTCCTGTAGAGCTGTCTTTGAGTCCATCATCTAAATTCTCTCTCTCCAAGTGAAGGTTTTTGGCTTCTTCATTCATAGGTGATGGATATCTTTGAAGGAGACTCCTCCTTTTGTTTAGCTGTTCAGGTGATTTCTCCTCTCGCTGTTCTTCTTCTCTGCTTCGTGTAGAAGGCCCTGTGTCAAATGTTTTCATGCTTCCTGTAGAAATTGTTTTCATGCTTCCTGTAGAAACTGTTTCTGTTGGGTTGTGTTATATTCTTTCCACGACTAACCTACGTAGTGAACTGGGGGGGTAGATTGGGGGCAGAGCCCCCCCTTCGTTGCGCTGATTGCGCAGCAGGGGGGTCACAGGGGGGGCGGTAGCCCCCCCTATCCAGGGGGTTTGAGGGGGACGGGTAGCCCCCCTCTACGGGGTCCGAGGAAGTGGCCCGGGAAATTTTTTTTTGGACCCTATATTTGGTTGGGCGAACCTACCTATGGTTTTCGGTCCATGGTATTGGATGCTTCGACATGTATAAATATGTATTGTAACATTGAAAGGAATATAATGAAAAATAAAGCTAGTAGTCCTGGTTTTGGGATCCAGGGGAAAATATCTATGCATATGTGTTTTATGTGTTATGCTCTTGCATTGTTTATTTTCTTTGTTTTACAATTCGTAGGCAGGTAATTTCTATATAGGGTTAAAACCTACATTTGGTATCAGAGTTGTTTTGGCTTCAAGGGGACGCCTTTGTTGCTGAGGGGTTTTGCTCGGGCCTGTGGTAGACCTTGTTCAGTGGGAAATCTGTGAGATCGATTCTGGTGGTGAAAGAAGATGGCGAGTAGCAGAAAGATAGAGATTGAGAAGTTCAATGGTCAAAGTTTTGAGTTGTGGAAACTGAATATGGAGGATCTATTGGTGGATAAAGATCAGTGGATCGTGGTAGATGCAGGTACTAAACCAACGGGAGTGACCAATGAATAATGGAAGAGGTTGGATTGGAAGGCAAGTAGCACAATACGATTGTGTCTCAGATTCAATATTGCTGAATGTATCAGGGGAAGCTATGGCGAAGGCTCTATGGGACAAGTTAGGGACTTTGTACCAATCTAAGTCTCTGGTGAATAAACTATTCCTGCGGAAAAAGCTGTATAACCTAAGGATGAAAGATGGAGACTTAGTGACAGAGCATCTAAATGTGTTTAATATTGTTTTAAGTTAGTTATCATCTGTTGATATTAAAATTTCAGATGAAGATAAGTGCATCAGTATGTTGTGTTCTCTATCAGATTCGTGGGATAGTCTGGTTATTGCAATAGGTAGCAATGCAACTGCTTTGCAGTTTGATGAAATAGTCTCATCCTTGCTGATGGAGGAGATGAGATGGAAAAATATGAACAACCAGAATGGTGATGCCTTGTTTGTACGAGGACGGTCCTAGAACAGAAACAAAAATAATTCATCGAGTGGGAGATCTAAATCTAGAGGGAGATCTAAATCTCCAGGAAAACCTATAAAGGTGGTGTGCTGGAAATGCGGAAAGGAAGGGCACTTCAGAAGGGAGTGTAAATCTAAAGCTCCTGATAAAGGAAAGGGAGCTGATGATGCTCCTTCTGCAGAGGCGAAAACCACCTCAGATGAAGGTGGGGATGTGTACTTGGCTTCTTCAAGTACACATGTAGATCATGAGGCATGGTTGATTGACTCAGGTGCAATCTTTCACTTCACTCCCCATAGAGAGTGGTTCTGCGAGTATGAGAAATACGATGGTGGTGATGTCTTCTTAGGAGATGATAGGAAGGGTGATCATTGGTCGTGGAAAAGTAAAAGTTGAAGTTAACGGAGGTGAAGGGTTAGAACCCTTCAGGTGTTCTGCATATTCTTGCATGGCCAGAAATCTTGCTTTCTGTAAGCAGTTGGATGATGCAGGTGTAAAGACAGTGTTCGAGAAGGATACCTGCAAGATGGTTTGAGGAGCACTGGTATTGATGTGGGGAGTTCGGATTGGAACTCTGTACAAGCTGCAAGGTAGCACTGTTGTTGATGGGTGCAATAGTTCTATGGTTCCTGAAATGGAGCAGAAAATCTAGTGGTCTCTGGAGAGAAGACCATGCTGTGGCATCAAAGGCTTGGACATATTGGAGAGAAGGGCCTTCGAATACTTCATGCTAAAGGTATGGTAGAAGGTATGAGTAATAGCTCTCTGGATTTTGATTTCTGTGAAAATTGTGTATATGGGAAGCAGAATCGGGTGAGTTTCCCCTCTGGTGGTAAGAGGACGAAACAAATATTAGAGCTTGTGCACAGTGATGTGTTTGGACCTGTGAAAGTTCCATCACTCGGTAAGTCTGTGTACTATGTATCATTTATAGATTACTTCTCAAGGAATACATGG
>APFE030939525.1:13776-54316 GCA_000404065.3 Pinus taeda | reverse complement strand
GTTTTGGGATCCAGGGGAAAATCTCTGTGCATATGTGTTTTATGTGTTATGCTCTCACATTGTTTATTTTCTTTGTTTTAGAATTCATATGTAGGTAATTTCTATACAGGGTTAAAACCTACAGTTTCAATTGTTTCAGTCTACTTGGCTAGATGTCTTTCCTTTTAATTTCTGTGTGGTTGCCTTGGTTGCGCCCTCCTTTGTTTGGACTTTTTCAGTCCTCTCTGCTCTACTTTGCAACCGTGTCTCCATCAGTGTTTGTGCCATTGTTTGTCCCACAGTTTTAGGCACAACAATTTGGCCCATTTCTCCTTTCGGTCTCTGTTCTTGCTATGCTTGAATGTCTTGCGTTTATTCATCATTGGTTTCCTCACCCATTTCAATGTGTTCTTTCTTCCTCACTGCTAGATGTGGTGATATTTTCGACTGAAACTCTGATATTGTCATCCCAAGACATGTTTAGGAATATTTCCCATGATATGGGGATAGTGGAGGTGTGCAGGGCATCTTCTACTAATAATTTGATGAGCCCATGATGGGCCAACTAGTCTGGAATCCCTTCACTCATTTTTGTGGCACATTCACTTAATGACTGCAGAAGCAAATAGGGAATGCTTAACTTCTTTTCTGGAGGTAAATCTAGTCCATGCCTTAGTTCACTTAGCAACCAGAAATGATAGCCATAGACAATGTTGAACCTCCCTTCATAGGTAATGTATTTCATGGTTTGGAGATTGACTTCGGTCCAAGGAGGAGGTAAGCTAGTTCTCCAGACCCCGTTCATGTCTTCTATAGGATGTTCCTCGGGCAGGAAGAATGCTTTCTTGGTTGTCTGGCCCAATCCCCTTTCTTCTTTGCTCCACATAAGCCCTAATGGGAGACCAGTAACATGACTGATAAGCTCAGGGGTAACTTCTAGGGTCAATCCCATAAAATTCACTCTGGCATGTGTCTTTGATTCAATTTTTAGGGACATTAATAATTCTTCCATTATCTCATTGTAATAACCCTGAAGTTTGTCACAAAAGGACATCCAATTGGCACAGGTGAAGAGGTCCACCACCTCAGGATGCTCGTGCAGCTTACTTGGATCCAAGGTTTCTTTCCTAATAAACCCCCCTGGCATGGTGAGAGTGCTCTGTTTTATGCTCTGGTCAGAAAAAAGGAATGATGTTTATGATTTCCTCCTTCTAACTTCAAGAAAGGATATTCTTGGGTGTTTAAGTTTTAATTTGCACCAATTCCATGGTTTTAAGGCTGTTGTTGCACAAAACTCAGTTGTCCGTGTATAAAAGGAAGAATTGGGTTTCCACAGATAGAGTACAGAGCTCAATTTTCATCCCCAGCATACATACAACCATGTAAATTCAAATTATTCATACACAGCTTAGCCCTCATAGTGCTTTATCTTTTCTATAGGAAATTTTTTTTAATAGGAACCGTGGGGGAGAGTTTTGACGTAGAACTGACTAAGAAATTATGCGCAACACACAGGCAAACTGCTATTTTCGACTCACGGGCAGACTTTTCTCAGACTTTCCAATTCAATATAGTTCAATTTCACCACCTTCTTGAAACATACCATGCATGGAAGAGTGTTTTCGAGCCTACCTCTCTCGGAACTCCAAATTCGACGTGGAAAAGTCCAGGCTTCCCTACTCCAGAAGGCTGTGTCATACTTTATGTAGAAGACCCCCCAGTTCTTGTGGAAGGCCACTATGCCTCTGAGCGAGCCCGATACGCAACAAAATCTCAAAGACAGGTAGAAAAACTTGTGGAGGACGACTAGTTAATCATTTTGTGGAAGCAGAGGACGCATACCTCAGTTGAGGACATTGCAAGTGCAAATGAATAGCAGGTGGTGTGAGTTTCAGCCGAGCATTTTTTAATTGCGGCGCGATTTGTGGTGAGGGGATGAGGTGGAAAAATTTGTATTGGCCCCATGCAGACAACAGTATTGTCCTGAAACTTCATGTTTTCTTCCTGTAATCACTTTCATCAATTACATTGAAGTTTAAATGGTCACCACTACCTGTTTCTAGATTTCCTCCTGAGATGGCTAAGCACACATGTCGTATTCACCCACCGAGCATTGTTTGAACTGGATGAGGGTGGCCAGTTAGCTGACCACCAATCTTTTTAACCACAACCATCTCATTGTTCACACGGTTCTCAAATTACATTCATGCAATCAAAGGAACAAGTTTAGTCACGTACCTAGAAGTCAAATGTAGTTGCTGTGAGGTGTTGTGGCCCTTCCTTCTGTTGCATGCATTTGTTTTTGTGGTTGCATGATGGTTTGGTTGTTGATTCATGGCTATTTTTCTTGTGCAGGTATCCTCTAGCCAAATATAATCTATAGGAATTTGTTTCCACGTTCAGACTTGCACCCTCAAGCTCCTGATGTTGAATTTTTACAAGACAATGACTTATTTTTTCCATTGCTCCCGAATGATAGATCGGATTGAGCTGAAAATTTCTGAGCATGCTTCTACCATAATTATGCACCTACCATAGCAAAATTATGATCAATGGATGCACATATGTCGAGAAAAACAGAAAATGGATAAATCTTACAAAGGTCAATTTCTTGGAAACCGTGCATCGGAATTGGCTGAAACTGCTTGGGTAGGTTACTATCACCCATATGCATCTCCCCATGAAACAAGTTTTGAAATGGATGCAAAGATATGGAGAAAATGTAAAAATGGCTGAAGGTGATGGAGGCTAATTTCTTGGAAACTATGCACCAGAATTGGCTGAAATTGCTCAGGCATGTTGCCATCATCCCTGTACAACTCCCCATGTAACAGTTTTGCAAATGGATGCAAGATTTTCAAGTTAGAGAAAGAAACAAATTTTAGCACTATGTATTTTTGCTTCTGAGCATTCTGCAGTTTTTTGCATGGTAAGAAAAATGAGCTTGGGCTATAATGCAGGCATGGAAATGATGGAGGAGGAGTTCAAAGATTACAGGAGGACTTATGAACCCTTGATGAAGCTTCCATGTTCGCCAAACTTCTTTTTAAAATCCATTTCCAACTTCCTGTAATTTCTACAGGAACTTCCTGTAAAAAAACATAGTTTTCATAAAAGAAGCACAATGAGGTGGAAGAAATGATGGAGAAGGGTGAGGGATGGAAACATGGATGCTTGCAGGCATCATGGACAGATTCCTAGCCTTCAAGTCCTCTTCAGAGATCCGTTTTGGCTCTTCCGAAGGTTCTACAGGATGTTTCTTGTAGAAATATAGAACTTCCTGTAGAAAGCCCAGAACTTCCTGTAGAAGGTGGAATCTTGACCTGAATATGATCAAATCCTAAGAAAGGAAAGTGGCCATGGAGGGAGTGTCTGTAGGGATGTCCTGTAGCTTGGTACAGACCCCTATCCTCATTTTGCATGACTCTCCTTACGTGCAATGTATTCGTTGCAACCTGCAATTATTTTACAGAGATTAGGCCTGTTTCTCTTTTTTTTCTTTTTTCTTTTTTCTTTTTGGAAAACAATGAGGGTGCCTCATGGAGGTTTTCACCCTAATTGCCTGCCCTAGGTGCCTCCAAGGGAGGTTTTCACCCAGGGATCTTATTCTATTTTTCTATTTTTCTCTTTTTTTCTTTTTTTTTTCTTCTTTTTTCCAACCCATTGACCGCCTCATGGAGGTTTTCAATCAATGAGCCAATATAAGGCACCTCTGAGGAGGTCTTCACCTTAGATTTTTATTTTCTTCTCATTTTCATTCTTTCTCTTTTTTCTCTCTTTTTTTTTTATACCCTACCCTACTTGAAAAACAAAATCATTTCCAAGTATAATAATACTTCCAATGGAGCCATGTGCACATCGAGATTAGAGACAAAATGATGTGGATGCTCAAAATGCATGCTTTGACATGTATCCAGATTTCAGAGACCAGATGATTTGACTTTGAAGGGATTAAGCATAGCTGAGGAAGAGAGTACTACTGCAACTTAGTGACCATCTGGAACCATATCCCAATATAGCTCTGATATCCTTGGTCCTTTTGCTGATCTGGATTATTCTTCTTATCACCTTATGCCATGACCTTCTCATCTTCCTCTTTTTGCTGATTTTTCTTTTGAGTACATGGAGGATTTGATGGTAACCATGAGGGAACTCAATCGATCTCTGATTCTAATGTCTTTTCTTCATTAAGTGTAGCCCGTGGTTCTTTTATCTCCTCTTTTGAACCTTCTTTTGCTGTATGTGGTCCTTCAATGCTGTCAATATAATCTCTTTCTTGCAATACTCTTCCTGAGCTATGATGAATATCGTTGAGCTTAAAAGGCGTTGTTTGGAAATGTTGTGCCTCAGCATTGCAATCAGGTTGAGCTACTCCAATGTGCGGGTTTGGCAATGGTGGTATGGGTAGTTGAGTGGGGGTGTATATTTGAGATGGATGTGGATGGGGTTGTGGTTGGGCAGGTGGTGGAGGCAAAGGAGTGGGAGGAGAGTTGTATTGGGGCCACCACCCCTGATGAAATGCATTCAACTAAGGTTGTGGCTGAGCATAAGAGTGAAATGAATGAGCAACTGGAGAAGCATGGTATTGAGGAGGATATGACCAGGGAGGGGGTGTGGACTAGGAAGGATGAGTAGGGGGACCCCAAGAAGGCATGGAAGTGGCTTGATAGGAGTCATAATAGGTCTGGGATGTTCCTTGCATTCCCTACTGGTAGGGTATGGGTCCATGTGGCCTCCTTTGGTTCATATATTACAGTGATTCAGTGGCTCCTTTGGCTCTTTGATATACAACTTTAAGTCCAGGAAAGGAAGGGCAGTGATTCGTAGGATGGTATTCTTCACAGACGAAACACACTTCTAGGGAGTGCATTGGATATTCGTTCCTAGGATGCTTTCTAATGCACCTGGGACAAAATATTACCAAATCCCTCCTGGCTTCCTTTGGATCTGTAAGGTATCCAGTTGCATGGCAAGAAACTACCTCATATCACTCTTCAAATCTTCCATCTGATTTGCAAATTCATTTTTGGATAAGGTACTACTCCCAACATTTCTGTTTGTAGCCATTTGCTCCAGAGGAATTTTTTCTTCTTCTTCTTCCCTTGAGGTTCTTCAAATATGTCTTGCTATCCACCTAAGGGTTCTTTAATCACATCTATCGAAGAAAAGAGAAGGTTGGCTGTGTGAAGCAGTGGGGGTGTTGTGCAATCATTTTTCTGAATTATCTCTACTCCTACAAGGTATGAAAGGAAATCCTTTTGGCTGATTTTTTCTTTTTTTGCTCTTTGTACCTACAAAACTAAAATATATTGAACTGCAACTAACTATCTTGCTAAAATGAAAATGTTGAATTGAAATGAAAACATGAAAGGACTAATCTACTTTGCTCAAATGAAATTGCAGGAATGAAATTCTAGTCTACACTTGCAGAATTGAAATTGCGGAATTGAAATACTATTCTACACTTGTAGAATTGAAATGCTAATCTATGAAAGCGAGAAATATCTAATCTACACTTGCTGAAATGAAATCAAAGCAGGAAATGTCTAATCTATTTTTGCAGAAATGAAATTGCAAAATGGAAATGAAATAAACTACTTAGCAGAAGGTTGTAGTAGAAAATAGAAGAAAAACAACAATCACCAATACTCTGACGCTTCCCTAGCAACGACGCCAAAAAGAATGGTGGGCTCTAGTATTGCAGCAATAATGTTGCAACTCATGGGACTCCCTTCTTTACTTTTATCAACCTGGTAGTTCGTAACAAACTCGGAAGCGATGATGCTGTATGCACAAGTAATAGATCTTGCCGCAGTTGTCACTTGGTCAGCTGGCACAATTCCACTAGGAGCTTAAGCCAACTTCTATGAACTCTAAGGAGAAGCTTTTTAACTGATGGATTGAAGCTAACTCAAAGGAAGCTAATCTACTTGCAGAAAGAAACTGAAAAGCTGAAAGGAAATGCAAACCCTAGCAAACCCTAATTCTACTAGCTAGCCCTACTGATGTAAGAAAGAGGATGCAAGCTACTGGAAGAGATTCCATTAACTTCTAAGAAGGTAAAATGCATGTGTCTTAGTTACTTCTATAGTAAAATCTGAAGAAAATATCTTTTTGTATTTTTGAATAAGTTGTTAGAATTCTCATTCATGTGATTTAATTGTTTTTTACTGTGCAGAGGTGGATTGGTGAGAGGGGATGCTTGCAGGAGATCAGGAAGGTTCGAAGAGGGCCTAAGGGGTCCCTAGCACCTTTCCACAGAGTTTCACAGAATTTGGTTATCGAGAAACTACTTTCATGAACTTCTACAGGATGTCTGTAGGGGTTCTACAAGATGTTCTGGAATTTCTATAGGATGTTTTGTAATTTTCTACCGGATGTTCAGAAAGTGGATTTTAGAGGATGAATGGAGGAATAAAGGTGAAGGAGTGGATATGGAGGTGAGGGAAGGGTGTGTGGAGGTCCAAGACTTGGTGAATGGAGCTGAGGAGTGGCGAGGATGGTTGGATTTGTTCAAGGAGGAGTGGACCAATGTTGCACAAAAATATGGGAATTAGGGCAAAGTGAGTGAATGTGGCAAACATGAGGCAAGAATCCGGGTTGGAGGATGGAGCTGGTGGGTTTGATGGAGTACAAGCAGATAGAGAAATACTACAGGTGCTCTGCAAGTTATTTTTAAAACTAAACAAACAAAGACTTGGAAAATCAAGGACTTAATTACTTTGACCTAATCTGACCTAAATGACAGCAACGAAAATGAACAGAAGTCTATTTGCAACAAAATCATGTGAAGTAACTATGCAACTAAGAAATCATGAACCTAAGAATGCAACCACAACTGATATCAACTTCGGAAAATGAAAATCTAACACTAATAATTGCATGGAAAAGCAAAGATAGTGTTTTTGGTGGCAACAAGGACACCTTGGTCCCAGCTCATGGTCCCACTGAGGGAGAGGTGAGATCTGAGATGCTTGATAGCCTTTTTCTGAAGATCTTCTTTGTTATTAACCTATCAAATCAATTTGAACATGAAAAGCCTTTTTAATCATCAAAAGAAATCTAAATAACAAAAACAAGATTTAAATCTAAATAGAAAATTTTATTATAAGAATGTAGTAAAAACACATAAAAGTAAACAAAGGAGGTACTGAGCACTTTGGTTGGACCCAACCCCAAGAGCTATAGCCTCCTAAGAGAGATTAGAGCTGGTGCAAATCTGGATACATCTTTATTGATCAAACGAATAATTAGATCCCAAAAACTGTCCACAAGGAAAAGCTCGAAAATGTGCTGAAATGCAGAGCTAACCTACTGACTAAAGAATGACTAAAAAACAGACTAAAATTGAAGTACAAACTAGCTAACTTCTCCCTACAAAGTGACTAACTGGAATGAGGCCCTAAGCCTTCTTATTTATACAAATTGAGGACCCCAACAACCCTCCTAAACTTTAGGAACTCGACTGCGAAAACTTGTAGTTAACAGCACCTTTACTTGCCCTTACTCGACTGCCCTTGCGATAATTGATGTGGTGGCCCTTGAAGTCTGAGCTGATGGTGGAGAATTCGAGGTAAGGCCCATAAATGAAGGGAATACCTTCCTACAAATCCTCTCCCTTGTTCTTCCATGAATTTGGCTGCTAAGTGCTCATTAAAACCTTTGATTTTGTCTCAAAATTGACCAAAAAACTGCACAAAGCACCCATTAGATTTGTTGGCATAATGACTAACCCAATTCACTCTATTAGCATAAATATAATAAAAAACATGCAATAAACTAATGAGAATGATGGATTAAGTCGAATTAGGAGGCTCAATGAGCCCATATAATTATCCATTTTTGGGGCCCATCACCTGCTACCATAAATTTCTTCAAGTTTTCTTCGCTTTTTCCCCAATCATTGCTGACCAATACCTCTTTATTTTTGTCAATCTTGAGGAGGATAACATATGCTTGTTCTATAATTTCCCCTTCGGGCAAACCTGTCACTATGTTTTAACAAGTCTGGCGATAGTGAAACTCGCTCTTGTTTAGAATGGACATGTTTGTCGCTATTGTTTTAATGAATTTAACAACAAGGATAACTCGGTCCTTTTCATGTTTAGAAAGTTTGAAAAGGAATGAAAAGGAAAATCCAGTAGTTCTTTTTCATAGCATAATACCTTAAGTCTGAGAAAGGATAAAATAATACAAAAGGGATGATTTTTCCGATCACTTGAACGAGCCAAAAAATACAAGCGTTCAAACTTTTTCATGAGATAATCCCTGAGGTCTGAAGAAGATTAAAATGTACAGGAGGGATGGAACTTCCAATCACTTTAACAAGATGGAAAGGCCAATTTCTTGACAATGTTTTCATATTTAACAAGTCTGAAAAGGGTTTAAGGGAGACTCGATATTTCCAAGCACTTTAACGAGCTAGAATGCTTAACAATATTTTCATATTTAACGAGTTTGAAAAGAGTTTAAAGGAGACGCGTTTTTGAGGAATGAGTGGTGTCTAGGGTAGAAACTTGTTCTAGGTAAGCTTGGAACATCTGAAAACATGGTTGTTTCTCGGAAGAGGTTGGCTAATAGGACCACTCATTGCAGATGTTCCTCAAAAAGGGTAAACAACCAAGTGGAAGCATATGATTGGCTAAAAAAAAGGAGGTGACAATGTTGCACAAAAAATTGTCACCTTGACATTCTGTAGTCTGTGTGAGTCCATTACCACTCATACTTTCCTCCTTTGCAAGTATTAAGCCTCAGTTCCTCATAGCAAGCCTTGAAAATTAGAGAAAGCCCTCAAAAGTCTCTAAAACTTTGGTTCCACACTTTCGCTTTGCATTACTTGCGATCTAGCACCTAATTGTCATGTCTCCTGTGTACCTGACCACTATGTCTCTATGTTATGGGTGCAGACCCTTGTAAAAGTTAAAAAGTTGCAAGTATATTCTTAAAAACTCACTTTGAATCATTTCTAGAAGCTTCTGGAAGGAATCTTGAGGTGGCAAGTTCGCTCCCTTAAGGTTCATGCATCCCATACCTTAAGGAGCTAACCCCTTGATGTGAGGAGCTTATCCCTTTGGAGGACTCTATCCCTTCATAGGTGGACCTGTGACCTCCTTCCTCTACAATATAAAATGAAGCATTGTGCTGGTTACTTGGGAGGTTGAAAGCTAAATATTTTTGGGGTGAAATGCTGCTGGAAAGTAGTCTTTTCAGTTGAGTTTTGATGAGGATGATTACATACCTCTAAGATATCATTTGGAAGAGTGTAAGGCTTGTCAAAGTAAAGGAAATTCCTATTTCAGACCTTGGGAAGAGCTTGTTCAACATCAAGGCTAAAAAGGTTGGAAGGTTCTTCTACTTAAATTTAATACAAATAAGTTTGGTTTTCTCAATAAGCTGTTGTTTTATGGTTTATTTTATGGATTCCTTGATAACCATAATGGAAATGATTTATGATATTATCTATGCAGGTGCTATTTGATGTTTCCTTGTTTGTGATTGTAGGTTCTCAAAAGGAAAATCTTTCAGACAACTGAAGGATGGTTGCTACAAACTACCATTGGACTTATGGTAGGGTCCTAACACCTCTATAGTTTTTATTTATGAATTGCATATGTTTAGAGAAATATAGATTTGTTTGTCTGCTTGTTGCTAGACTATCTTTTGATACTAGGGAGATCAACTTTGTGTGTAAGATTGATTTATCCGGCCAACAAATTGGCGACTCCACTGGGGATCTGAATTTGGTTTTTGGTTTTCCTTTGTCTTTGACTTCAGAAATTTGTTCTCATTTTTTGTTTTTTCTTGATGTGTGTTGAATTGGGTGGTTTTTAGAATCTAGATTATTTTTTGTTTTTTTTTTGAAGTTTTTATGGGACCGTACTTTCTCTTTACAGACAGTGCGGGCATCTCTGTACTCATCCTTTAGTACAAAGAGCAGTACCACATCTGGTTCTTCTGGAAGCCTACGGACCCTATAATTCTTTTTTAAAAAACCTAAAATGTTCTTCCATTTAATTTTAGGTTTCATTTATAACTTTTAGTGTCCTCACATATCCGCATGTGTTCTATCAAAAATCTCTTGTGAGTAAGTTCCATTGGTATTTTTGTTTTAGATGATTTTCTAGAAGTTTTGCATGCCTGGAGTGGTTTTCACTTGGTCTCTATAGTGACTCAAAGATTAGAAGCCTGCGAAACCTTAGATTACCATGGTGTCTTTTTGTCTTCTTGACGAGTCTGACTGGTTTGTGAAATTTGTCCTTTGCGAAAAATAGATTTACTTTTCTCCTTGCAAATCTTTGAACACGCTTTGTCATGAGTTTTGAATTTCACTTTTATAAAAGAAAACATATCTGGATGTTTTTTGATTGATTTGTTATTCTGAACGAATGAATCCTTACTTTATTGAAAAACTAAGTAAAATGTCCTAAAAAATAATTGAAACTTTTATTCAATTAGGTTTTAGAAGTTTTTAGATCTCAAGATTAGTTTTGTAGTTTTGAGTGTTTTCTAGAACTTGTAGATCTCTTTTGAAAGAAATTGTTTTTTGTAGTTTCGAGTTTTGAAAAAGAAAAGGGATTTATTGTGAGCATAATTAGTAGTCTCATTTTGAGTTCTTATTGAAAAAGACAAAAAGATTTTCTTTTCATTTACATGTTGAAAGAAAGATTTGTTTCTCAAAGAATTGCATTCTCGAACTTTTTCTTTTAGCTAGAAATTCATTGGAAGAAAAATGAATTGTTTATCATTTTAGGTGCATTTTTTAGTGTTTTTGGAGTTGATTCTTCACACCATCAAAGTTTAATTTCCATACCTATTGACTTAAAGAACAACCCATAAAAACAACGCTTAATTAAAATTGATTTAGTAATCTTTTTTATTTCTAGGACTCTTATCACCAATATAGCTTAGGCTAGTATCTTGGAGTAGGGAGTAATTAACTCTCCAAGATAGTTAAAACAAACAACTACCTATATCTTGCGGTGGGAAATAAATAAACTGTAATTGATACACTATGGGAAGCTTCTCTTAAAGGAGTCAATCACGAGATCATGTCCAAACCTTTGAGATAATCAAGTCTATTTCATTGGGAAAGATAGAAGATTTGCACGTATTATAAACGGTAAAACTCAGATTAACCATTGTCGAGTTGCCTGGGGTCACTTGTTGGTAAACCTCAGATTGATCATGTTGAGGAGCCTTCAAGGGGATTGATCTTTGTTACTCTGCCCTTGTGTGTGGATCGGATTGTAGACTATTCCCCCTGTTGTATTTCTTGTTGTTGGTAACCTTAATGTCCATAAACTTAAGATTATTTCCTAAGGTGATGGTGAATGATGGGTCTCACTGTACCTGGAGTAGATGTTGACTAGATTCGCTTGGACTCTCTGGGGGGTTCTCTTCACTCAAGATGGTTTTGTGAAGAAACTTGTGCGAGTCTATTTCATTAAGCAGGTTATCGGGGTAACTGTTCCAACTGCCCTTTCTATATTAAAATTCTACAACGTTGGATTTCATCACCAACTGGTGTTTTTAGTATGGGAAGTTATTATTTCTGTGTGGTTTAAACTCTTAGATTTTTTTTAGGCTTGTGATTCAGTTGTTTTTTTCTTTAGAGACTTTAGGTCGTTTTACTTAAATGTTCTTTGTTTGCATGTGAGTAATCAAATATTTAATCATGGCTGAATTACTGAGACAATTTTGTAGACTTTAGGGGCAACCTCCTAAGTGTACACCAAGCTAGTTTGAAGGGCTACGAGCTCTTGTATCACCTAGTGACAGTAGAGTTGGGTCAACAGAAGCTAGAGAGTCATCTTTAATTGTTCATCCTGATTATCAAGTACAAACAACAGAGTATATTTCTGAGCCAATTTCATTTTCCAAAGTTACTGGTAGTATTTCTCCTACCATTGAATTAGCTAAAGAACCTAAAAATTCTGAGCCTGAAACTGAACCTATTGCTACTCCATCTTTAAGATTTACTTCTCCAACTTCTAGTGGTCCTGGTTCACTCAGGATAGGAAATATCATTACCCAAAATCTTCTTTCTGGCCTCATTTCTATTGAAGAACTTGTTAGTCCAGAAGAAAATGTAACTCTTCCTAAATATCAACCAAATTTAAATTTTAGGGAGTGTGAATCAATTTTCTACAGTCCTTTTAGGAGTGATGCTTGGTATGTATCATTAACAATTTTTTTATAAAACCCGCGTCTTATTTTTTCACCAAGTCGAATTCCTTTTCATCCAACACCTAGAGGTTATTATCCTCCATTGAATATGTCGATACAGTCATCTATGTTTTCCCAAACACCAGAAACATTTTATATGGTGGTCCTTATGTTCCTTCGGGGTACTAGTCATTCACTGGTACCATTTTCAGAGCATCTCCTCAACCAATCAGACATGAGCTATCAACTAGTAATAATGGAACTCAACTGTTAAGTGCAGAAGAAATCCTTATGATGTCTGGTAGTATTCCAAATCCACAACGTCAAGGTAGTCAACTACCGCCTAGGGGGCAACCCCAAGGTAATCAGTTACCGCCTAGAGGGCAACCTTAAGGTAGTCAGTTACCACCTGGGGGACAACCTCAAGGTAGTCAATTACCGCCTGGGGGCAACCTCAAGGTAGTTAGTTACCACCTGGGAGGGAACCTCAAGGACAGTACAGACCTTCGGGACAGTATATACCTCAATGTCAACCCCAGACTTAGTACATACCTCAAGGTCAACCCCAATTTCAATATATACCTCAAGGTCAACCCAGTTTTAGTATGTGCCTCAGGGTTATCAACCTCAAGGTCTGTACCCAACTCAAGGTTTGCAACCACCTTCTAGTCAACCATTTATACAAGGAGCTAGAAATGTACCGCTTAATTATCAGCCCTACATTCAACCCAGTTATGGTCCTCCATATGCACAACCTTTTATGGGTCCATACCCCAGAATGAATATGGTGTGGGATCCATCTCAAACTCAACAAACTATGGAACCTAATGTGTAGTTATCAAGTCAACTTGGACAACCTTTGGTTTCTGGTCCAACCTAGCAACCTGTCCAACCTACTCTTCAAACCTCTGCACCTACTTTAGTTCAACAGCCTGGTCCTAGTTCACCTCGAACTCTGCCTCAAACTGTTGTTGCAACTACTATAGTTTCTATTCAACCTACCACACCTGTTTCTAAAGTATCGGTAGCTTCGGTTTCTACTGTTCCTGAATCAGTCCAAACTCCTCAAGCCTCTTTACCACAGTTAGGACCTACAGTTCAAACTTTGGTCCAAATGCTTGCAGGACAACCTGGTCCAAGTACGATTGTCACAAGTCAACAACAATTCACTTATCAACCATAATAGGGATAGTACCGATTTGGTCCTACTATACAAAACCCATTTTATCAGTATCAACCATACCCTGGCTATACTTATCAACAGCCTCAACAACCCCAGTTTGGTCCGGTTAATCTGGGTTTCCGAGGAGGTTATAATATTCCTAATGCAAATCCAATTCCAGGTTATCCTAGATATCCTCCTCCTGGGGCTAGTCTTGTTACCCAAGCTTTTCACGACCTTAACTATCAGTTACCATTTATTGCAACTTTGGATTTACCTGATTTTTTGCAGCTTACGAATGATCTGATTTACTATCTTTCGTATTGGCTGCCAATTCCTAATAAGTTGCTCAGTGATATCCTGAAGTTTGAGGGTAAGTCAGGAGAGGATCTATCAAATCATGTGATGACTTATCACCTCTAGTGTGCATCTAATTACATCATTGATGATTTAATTCGCTTATGTCTTTTTCAACGAAATTTTATTGGTCTTGCTGCCAAATGGTACCTTGAGTTACCACGAGGCTCTTTTTATAATTTTAGTCAATAAGCACCTCTTTCTTAACTCGTTTTCAATTGCCTGTTAGATATGAAAATGGCACAAAATTGTTAACTCAAATAAAACAATCCACATCCACATATATTTCTGATCATATTCATGAATGGTGACGTAGATGACGTTTGGTGAAAGTTTTCATTCCGGATCAAATTTTAGCAGAATGGTTCATTAAATCATTTTTACCTAAAATCATTGAAGATGTAGCTAAGGCAGTAGTTGTTACTAAATAGAAAGTAATTGCTCAGGCTCAGTACCTTGACCTCGTCTATACGCAGTCAGGTACTTTACATGAAAAAATCCCCGATCTTCTGAAACAAAGTCAAATACCTATAGCTCCTTCAGGGTCTCATGCCACTGATGGTATGATTAGTTTAGTTAATACTAAAAGCAAGAAGAAATCTTCAAAGAATTCTTCTCCTATTATAACTTTACTAGATTCCCTGACAGGAGACTCTTCTGCTGAATTCCTGCAGATATCCATGTCCTAGAATCATCTACGGCCAAATAAAAATATGATGGTAAAAAGAAGAGGAAGAAGAAAAACAAACAAAACTCAAAAGAGAAAATATATAAAAATGAATCTGCTGACAAGAAATGTAAACCTTGCTATCCTTATCTCATTTGTGACAAGGATCATTTTACGAAAGACTACACACATCAAGGAAAGGTTTTGAAAATCGTCAAAGGTTCTCAAATGCCTATCGTCTTGAAGGATCCTTTTCATAATCAAGATAGTAAGATGATCGGTTCTTCCTCAAATGCCTCAAAAGAACCGATGATGATGATGTCTCATGTCAGAATTGCAACGCAATCGTCAGATTATGGTAGTAAAAATCTTGGTGGTGGTAACGAAGTAGAATCTTCTAATTCAAACCCATCAACTACAACTCCTCTTTGTTCTAATCTCCTATAGATCGAGAAACCTAACCCTGACTTAGTAATCAAACCGCCTGCTAAAGGTATACTTCAAAAATCAACTTTAATCCACATGCGAGAGCTGCTCAGAATTATAACATTGTTGAAGACTTAGCTATTTCCCCTTTAGTAATGTCATTTTTTGAGGTACTGCAATCATGCCCAACACAACATAAATTACTATTGTCTGCTCTAGGAGTTGTTGATATTCAGGATTCGAACCTAATAATCTTCAATTTAGAGAATAGTACACCTCACCTACCTCATCAAATGGCTTTCAAGATTCTAATGTTAGTTAAAAACAGACCTTTCTTTCGGACTGTGATTGATGAGGGAGCTTCTATGTGTATTATGCCGATTCAGTGTTGGAGATTGCTTGGTTCTCCCACACTCAATTAGTCTCCGACAATTCTAAAGGCTTTTGATGGCCGAGGGTTCCATCCTTTTGGTATTTTGTAGGATTTACCTATAGGGGTTGAAGGAAAAACTGTAAATCTAGATGTGGAAGTGGTTGATGCCTCTCTAGATTACAACCTTCTTCTGGGTCACAGTTGGTCTTATGCTATGACTTCTATTATTTCATCAGTCTTTCGACTTATCAAGTTTCCTCATAATGGAAAGATTATTATGATAGACCAGCTGACTTATTTTTCATCCAACCCAGCCTCTTCAAATAGTATTCAGCATGTTGGTAAAACAATTATCCCTTACAAGGATGTTGGTGTAGGTTTGATTAAATATTTTGGTTTACTAGGAACTTTTTCCTTGCCTCCTCCTAATGTATCGCCTTCTATTTCAATTATTCATATGATTTCATCGAACACTATTTATTTTGATGATCCTTGGATCGTACCTTCCGATTCTGACATGGATTCATTTAATGGCGCGATGCCTTTGAGTCGCTTTGAAATTGCATATCAGGCTATAAAGTCATTTTCTGACTCTTGTTCAACCGAAACTGATCCAATGAATGCAGTCCACGGGGCATCACTTTCGATATCAACCTCAGCTTCAACAACATTTTCTAATCATGTTCATACTGATGAGTAGATTCATGAACTTTTGTCTATTGATGATTTACCATGGGAATATCTTCATCATCGATCTTTGTTTTTACCTGAGCTTGATCATTTTCAAAATGATTTTTCATCTATTTTTACTACTAACTATGTCAAAGAACCATAGAATCCATTGCAACATCCTGATTCTGAGTTAAATTTGGGAAATATTTCTCAAACGGTTCCTATTGACATTTCAGTTAAATCTAGAATTATTGAAAACATTCATATAGGTGCTTCCTATATGGACGATGAAATCCAAACTTATAAAGCCCTATTTCAAGAATTCTATGACATGTTTTCCTAGTCATATGAAGAAATGCCAGGAATCGATCTATCAATTGTTGTCCATGAAATTAAATCTTACCCGGATGCTAAACATATCCGGCAACGTTTGCATCAGATACATCCAAGAAAAGTCGTTGCTATTAAAGTTGAAGTTGAGAAATTACTTCATGCAGGATTCATTTATCCAATTCTTTGAACAGATTGGGTATCAAATATTGTTCCTGTTAACAAAAAGCAAGGAACGATAAGAATATGTATCGATTATAGGGATATTAATTGAGCTTGTCCTAAAGACAATTATCCAACCCCCATTATCGATCAAGTTATTGATGATTGTGCCGGTAGCGAAATGTTCTCCTTTATGGATGGCTTTTCTGGTTAAATTCAAATCAGGATACTCCCTGCTAATCAACCTAAAACAGCTTTCATTTGTCCATTAGGGACATTTGCTTAGTGAAAATTACCTTTTTGATTGAAGAACGCTGGAGCAACTTTTCAGAGGGCTATGTCTTACACATTTCATGACATCAAGCACACTGTGCAGCCTTATCTCGATGATTTACCTGCCCTTTCATTATGTAGAGCCAATCATCTCACTCATTTACGAGCTATATTTATGAGATGTAGGCATTATCGAATTCAGCTAATTCCATAGAAATGTGTATTCTTTGTAGAAACGGGTCATTTACTGGGATTTGTCACTTCAAAAGCTGGCATTCATGTCGATCTGTCGAAGGTTGAAGCTATCATCAATCTACCTCCTTCCTCAACTCTTCATCAACTCCAAAGTTTGCAAGGGAAAGAAAACTTTTTACGTCGTTTCATTCCTAACTATGCCCAGATAATGAAAGGTTTTACCAGGTTGTTGAAACAAAATACTCCATTCTTTTGGGATGAGATAGCTAACAAATATTTTAATGCACTTAAACTAGGATTACGTTTTGTACATCACTGCTTCTCATTCACCATTGGGATGGTTTTAGTTCAAGAAGATAAATTCAACAATGAACATGTGATTTACTATCTTAGTCGAACTCTGAACCCGACTGAGCTTAAATATTTGCATGTGGAGAAATTAGCCTTGGTAGCTGCTCAAGTTGTCCAAAGATTTCGTCACTACATCTTATTACGCAAAACCACGGTAATTTCTAAGTGTAACCTTATGATGTATATCTTGACCAAAAAATTGCTAGGGGCAAGTATTCCAAATGGATAGTTGTCCTGCAAGAATTTAACTTGGAATTTGAAAAATCCAAGGAAAAGGAACCTTTGGCTTTTGCGAAACTGATGTGTGATTTCCCGCATATTGATATTGAAACTCTGGCGGAAGAGCCCATTACAGACGAATCCTTGCTTCTTATTAGTACTCTTGATCTGCGGTATGGAGATATTATTATTATCTCCAAACCCAATCTTTTCGGCATGAAATATCACGATCTCAGCGACAAAAAATATGTTTCTAATCCCAACAATACAATATTATTGGTGACTCAATTTATCGTTGTGGGGCGAATTCTGTTTTCTGACATTGTCTAAATCATGAAGAAGCTGAAAAGGTTCTAAATGACTGTCACTCTGGAGCATGTGGCGGTCATATGTCTGGGTATGCCACAACCCAAAAGATATTGCGTGTTGGTTATTTTTGGCCATCCTTATTCAAATATTGTATCTATGTAGTCCAGAAATGCCACAATTGTCAAATTTTTTATCGTAAATATGCAAGCTCCACTGGCTCCTCTCCACCCTATAATTGTCGTCGGTCTTTTCACAAAGTGGGGTATTGACTTTATTACATGTAACCCTCACTCAGCCCGAGGGCATGCGTATATCATCCTAGCGGTAGATTATTTTACTAAGTGGGCCTTGGTGATGCCTACATTTTCAACAGATAGAAAAGCTTCTGCAACTTTCATATTCAATCATATAATTGCTAGATTCGGTGTTCCTCAATCTATTATTACTGATCATGGAAGTCATTTTCGAAAAATCATAATGACTAAACTGATAGATCAACTTGGCCTACGTCATGATAATTCTACTCTATATTACCCACAAGCTAATGGTCTGCTTAAAGCTATCAATAAAGTTCTAGTCACTATGATCCAACAAATCATTGGTATCCATCAGTCGAATTGACATAACATGTTATATCTAGCACTTTGGGCATATCGAACCTTAGTGAAAACATCAACTGGTTTCACTCATTTTCAACTGATCTATGGTTTGGAAGTAGTGTTACCCATTGAATGTGAAATCCTGTCATTACAATTAGCCATAGAATTACTCCCAGCCACTTCTAAAGAGGATAAACGTTTTTTGTAGCTAGCTCAACTAGATGAGAATTGACGCCTTCTGCATTAGCAATCAAAACCCATGGGAAACAGATAAAAGCTCAGTACGATCAAAATGTCACACCTCGTAATTTTTCAGAAGGAGACCTAGTTTTCCTATATGATCGAGCAAACAATAAGCTAGGGGTTGGAAAATTTGTACCTATATGGTATGGTCCTTAAATTTTTAAGCAAAAGCTAGCAAAAGGGGCCTATGAATTGGTAGATTTTGACGGTGTCTCTTTAGGTAAACCCAAAAATGGGCTTTACCTAAAGATATATTATGCTTAAATTTTGGTGTGGAGATTTTTGTTAGATTAGTTTCTTTATAGCTGGCGTGTTTTAGATTAGAAAAGTGTGCCTAGTTTAGAGAGTGATTTTATCATTGTTCCTATTTATCTTGATTTTACTCTTGATATTACAGATGTGGACGTCTCTTCAAACATACATTGGTTTTGCTGATGGTCCTTATCGTAGTACATGGAACATTTCTTCCGTAGCTTGTGTTATCTATTCACCCTCTAATGAGTTAGTATCTATACATGGGGTAATCCTCGATAAAATAATGAATAAAATTGCAGAGTATAGTGCAGTGATTGAGTTATTATCTGAGTCCATCTCATTTGGAATTCAGAGTTTGATTGTTAGGTTAGATTCTGAACTCATTGCATTACAACTTAACAGGGTTTATGCCATTAGAAATATAGTGTTATTAAGATTATTTTTGAGAGTTCGTCTCTTGGAACGTGAATTTGATTACATTAAATATCAACATATTCCAAGACATTTAAATACATTAGCAGAGGCAATTGCTTCTCGTATGATAAATAGACATTTGAAATAATCAAAACAGTAAATTTAAAAAGCATTCAGTAACATGTTACACAAGATGGCTGGTAATAATGATATAACATAGCATAAAAGAAGTGTGTCAAAATATACATCATCTTCGATCATAGGTTGAAAAAAACCTTATGATGAGAAGAATGATAGTAGAAAAAGACAAAAAAGTTGTGTGAGCCTACAAAAGCGATCATCCTATCCCTGGTGATGATCACGATAAGAAACCAGTGCTCGGGAAACCCTACAAAGGAACCTCCTAAAAGGTCCTGGGACCCCAATCACATATCCATGTAACCTAAGTGGAATATCATCTATGCCAGTCTTTGGAATATCTATTGTCAAACGCTCTGGATGATTCTCCAAATCGATTAGGATCTCTGTAGATTTGTCCTGAGGGGCTTATACTACTGCAGCTAGGTGTCTTCTCTCATAAGGCTACAGAGCGGCTGGTCGTTGTGGACCCACATCTGCATTTAAAACTTTTTATTGTTAGTTTGGGACGATTTAAAAAGAAAAAAAAATTAGTTTAAACTTAGAAAGTGTTGAAAATTATTTTACCTTAATCATCCCACTGCTCTCTTGGTGGAAGAATCATGTCTAGGTCACTACGATAATCCATCTTAGCATATGGAAAATCTTGAATCACAAAAAGTTGGTTCCTCAACCAACGAAAACACTCAGGCGGAAATTAAACAACCTCTGAACCCTCCTAAGGGTGATGGGCCATCAAAGCAACCCAATGCATTATCCTAGGCTCTCGAGGAAGACTAGCCTCAACAAAAAGCTACTATGGGACCAGCATAGGGACCCTCTCTAGACCAAAGCTCATAAGAAAGAAACCGTATCCAAATTTTTTTAATTGTCCGTTCTTTCCTCTGGTTAGTTGGCCTTTTACATTTGCCAACATAGCCTCACACCACTTGAATATGGTACCTCGATAACAGTCTACGGGCATCTTCATCTAGGATCCAGTAGCTACATGCAATGTTGCACTCCCGCATACTTTGGTGGCAGTGAATTCAATAAACTTAGGTTCAGGATAGTTGATATTTTTAATATTGATTTATTTATCCTTTGTTTGATCATTGCAAAACTCCAATCAGAGACTAGCGACAGACTGGCCACCTGGCCTAGTCCCGAAAAAAGATAATCATTCACCTCTCTTGGGCAAACCAGTTAAGAAATATATGTCCTCTAGCTCAATTTCGAGCCGGTGGCCACCAATCATGAAACATTGGTCCTGTATATTCCACCTGTCTACCAGCCATTGCAAAAAATCTACTTGGGCCCTCATGCCTGGTATGGCCCAGAACTTAAACATTCCACATGCTCTCAATGTATCCAATGTGGATGGATGATTTATTGCAGCAAGATCCACATCCTCATCCTCGCATTCACACCAAATAATCATTTTGAATGTCCTACAATGCAAAAAGGACTTATTAGAACAATTTGGTTCGAAAATTTTTTGGTGGAAATGGAGAAATTTGAATTTTAAAAATCCATTTCGTGGGG
Source organism: Pinus taeda (assembly GCA_000404065.3). NCBI lineage: Eukaryota > Viridiplantae > Streptophyta > Pinopsida > Pinales > Pinaceae > Pinus > Pinus taeda. The sequence continues at coordinate 33,503 of APFE030939525.1, read as the reverse complement.
TCTGCGCCCACTATTTACAAATAGTGCGTAGGTCTGCACGCATCATAAGCAATAGGTGTGGTCTGCAGGGGCCGCGTGTTGCACCTACGGACCCCCACAACCGATTTCCTAAACCAATTTCTCCTCTAAAAAAATCCATTTTAAAGCCTAAAAATGAAACATAAATGGATGAAATGCAAGATACAATGATGTGGATTACCTAGAGCTCACGGCTTTCAATTCCAACGGACGAATTTTCTGCAATCTTCATAGGAATTTTCTTACCCAAAATCTCTCACTTCTCACTCTAAAATCAAAATCGCAAAAATGAATTTACAAAAGCCCTTTTCATAAGATAATTTGGATAAATGAATTTTTAATTTATTTATTTTTCACTTTAAAAAGGTAACTTTTTGATACATTTTTTTTCATCTTAAATAGGTATGAATAATTTTTTGAGTTTTTGTGAAGAATATTGGATTGATCATTTTTCAGCAAAGAGTAATTTTATCACTTTTTTGGACTCTTCCAAAAATTTACGAAAAAGTGAAACATTGGAGTCTTCTTTAAGCTCTTTTCTGACTCGTATAATATGAAAGGATTGCCAAGTTTTTCCTTTTTAAACTCGTTAAACAAAATTAAAAAAGCAGTCCACTTACAACTCTTTTTTGACCGTATAAACATGAAAATATCACTGGAATTTTTTTGTTTCAAGTTTGATATTGGTTATAAAATGACGTGTCTTCGATCGCTTTTTTACTTTTTCAGATCGGAGCCACTAACTATGAAAAGTACTCATTGGTCGTAATGGTCAAGCTGTTCTCTCAAGTATTATTTTATACTTTTTCAGGCTTGAAGGACACAAATTTACGAAAAAGGACACCCATAGAGTTTTCTTAAGTTTTTCTTCTGACTCCATAAATTGAAAAACACCGAGTTTTTCCTATACTGGACTCGTTAAAATTTAAGAGTAAAGGACCTGTTCAATTTTAAACAGGGATAAACCACTCCTTCTTAGGGTTTGAATTTTAAACTAAGTTGGACTCATCCGAAGGATGAGCTTATAAACAAGCAAATGTTATCCTCCTCAAGCTTTTCAAAAATAAAGAGGTAATTGCTAGAAATGGTGGGGGAAAAGAGAGAAAAATGAACTTGTTTGTTATACTTTGCATTTTAGAAAAGCAGTTAACCACTCTTGAATACGACACTTTTTGTTCACCTGGGTTGGGAAATCCTTTGCCTAACATAATCAAACCATATTAAAAGTCTTCAGCCGGTTTCTAGGTATTAGCTTTGGGTCAATTGTCACCAAACCATCTACAGTGTCGTTATGTGTTCAAGAGGTCAGTTCAAATAAACCATTCATCTGCAAAATATCTATCATCCATTTTGACCATCCCTGAGTTAGTCATTGCCAATATATTTCTTCAAAACTTGATCTATGATTTTGTGTTGTGGGCTTACCTATGACAGATCTTTTTATCGACCTTAGCTCATTATCTAGAAAGATGATCTAGAAATCATCAATATCTTGGAATATGCATGCCCGAATGGTAGGTTTCTCGCCTTTGATGATAGGTTGCATCATTGACCTTCAATCAAAGGATTCTATGACATGTTCAACATCTGCTCATTTATTCACATTTTATGGATTGTACTGATTACTTTGAGAGCCATTAACATAACTAGTGGTTTCTCTCACACTTGTTACCAGTTTACATCATTGACGTGTAATCAAGTGGTTTCTACCATGTTTGACTTTGACAAATTCATTCACATGGATAGAATCGTACTAGTTCGGAAAGCAGAAATCAAGATCCTGGATCTAGTTTCTACCATCCAGGCTGCGAGGAATTTTGTAATTGGACTACTCATAAATATATGGTTGCGCCCATACTATGTCTACATATGTCTATACTCTTGATGTATTACACAATCATTCCTGTATTAGAACATTTTAGTTAGTTTTCTAGCCATTTTTGATCTAAGTATGGGAATGCCTACCTCAGCAATGATATGTTAACATATATATATAATATATTATATAATATATATAATATATTATATATAATATATATAATATATTATATATATATATAGATATTGCATTGAATGTTTTTAGAGGTTTTGACTGGGGTGTCTAAAGGATGATCCTTGAAATGATAAAGTACTTCACTCTTCATAGATGACAAACTCTATCTTCATTTATTACAGACTTCACACTTTAGGGGGCAATCTATTGCACAAAAAATTGTCACCTTGACATTCTGTAGTCTGTGTGAGTCCATTACCAGTCATACTTTCCTCCTTTGCAAGTCTTAAGACTCAGTTCCTCATATCAAGCCTTGAAAATAAGAGAAATCCCTCAAAAGTCTCGAAAAATCTAGTTCCGCACTTTCTCTTTGCATTACCTACAACCCCACACCTAATGGTCACGTCTCCTACACAGCTGATTTCTTTGTCTCGGTATTATCGGTGCGGACCCATGTAAAAGTTAAAAAGGCACAAGTATATTCTTAAAAACTCACTTTGAGTGATTTCTAGAAGCTTCTAGAAGGAAGCTTGAGGTGGCAAGTTTGCTCCCTTAAGGTTCATGCATCCCATACCTTAAGGAGCTAACCCCTTGATGTGAGGAGCTTATCCCTTTGAATGAGGACTCTATCTCTTCATAGGTAGACTTGTAACCTCCTTCCTCTGCACTATAAAATGAAGCATTGGAATGGTTACTTGGTAGGTTGAAAGTTGAATATTTTTGAGGTGAAATGCTGCTGGAACTTAGTCTTCTTAGTTGAGTTTTTATGAGGAGGGATTACAAACCTCTAAGATCTCATTTGGAAGAGTGCAAGGCTTGTCAAAATAAAGAAAATTCTTGTTTCAGACCCTAGGAAGAGCTTGTTCAACATCAAAGCTGAAAAGGTTGTGAGGTTCTTCTATTTCAAAGTTAATACAAATAAGTTTGTTTTTCTCAATAAGCTGTTGTTTTATCGTTTATTTTATGGATTCCTTCATCACGATAATGGACATGATTTATGATATTAGTTATGCAGGTGCTATTTGATGTTTGCTTGTTTGTGATTGCAGGTTCTCAAAAGGAAACTTTTTCAGATAGCTAAAGGATGGCTGCTACAAACTAGCGTTTGACTTAAGGTAGGGTCTTAACACATCTATAGTTTTTCTTTGTGAATTGCATATGTTTAGAGAAATATTGATTTGTTTGTCTACTTGTTGTTAGACTATCTTTTGATACTAGGGAGATTGGCTTTGTCCGCAAGATCGATTTATCTGGCCAACAGACGAGAGGCACACAACCAAGGCTCAGAAGACTGATAGCATGACAATCAAAAAGGCTAATTACTGCAAGTGGGTTCATTTTTTAATGAGCTTGAACTATGGGGGAACTATGCTCAGTGTTGGGTTTATTTTTTAACGAGCTTAAACCATAGGAGAACTGTGCTCGGTAGTGGGTTTATTATTTAATGATCTTAAACCTTGGGGGAACTGTGCTCGGTTGTGGGTTTATTTTTTAATGAGCTTAAACCATGGGGAAACTATGCTCGGTGTTTAGTTTTCTTTTTATGTAAGCTAGAAATGACAAAACTAAAAAGCTAAAAATGACAAAGCTAAAAAGCTAGAAAAATGAAAATTGAAAAAAAGGTTTGCATGCCCCCAGCATGATGAAAAGGAGATATCCTATAGCCATATGGAAACTTTTTTGGTTAGGCAGGATGCGTTCGTCCATAAAATAGACAAAACACTTCCTTGGATTTGTCTGCAAAATAGACAAAGGTGAATGGTGTGTCAGACCAATCACATAACCTACAGGGAAGCCATGTTAGGCAGGATGGTTTTGTCCACAGAATAGACAAAACACTTCTTTGGTTTTGTCTACAGAATAGACGAGGGTGAATTGCGTGTTATACCAATCACATAACCTACAGGGAAACCTATCTTTTCAACTAGGTTCATCTCCAGAATAGACAAAGGTGTATGCCCCCTAAGCTTCGTTACATTCAACAGACTACTCTTGGCAATCGAGTGGATGGAATGAATGTTGAAGAGATAACATTGATGAAAAAGAACTATTTAGGGATGATGATTAACTTGGAGCTATGTTTGAACTGGGAAATGAAAGCTAGTCAATGGTGACAATATTGCCTTCATGTGGGAAACACATCACTCAGAAGAGGGTTGAAACAATAGCTTCCATATTAGAAACATAGGCATGTCTAAGGAGTAGATTGTAACCTAACAGTCCCAAGACTACCATCACATCTAGGTGAACGATTTTCCTTCACAAATTTATCGGTAATTTAGGAAGGATCCCTAATGGTTGACTGGTTCCTTTGTTTAAACCTGACAGATTTTGTGTAACAAACATAAGAAATGGTGAACCAAGAACTTTCTAAGAAGTTGAGGAAAGGATACTCACGCACCCTCATCTATGATAGTGCCAGACACGATCATTTTGTAAACTTGTACTATGATTTGGAAAGGTACATAAGAAGGAAGGTGGGATCTTGCTAGTCAATTCCAATCAAAGGAAGTGACTAGACTACTTGCAGGGCGTACCAAATAAATGGGAGAAATAACCCCTTGATTTGAGAGAACTCGGGGATTTTTCTTATGTTGTGAAGGAATGGGTGGATTGGCCCCAAATTCTTCAGAATCTGAATTAAAAAAAAAATTGAATGGTATCGTTCTCACTCTCTTTGGGAATGGTTTGATCTTCTAAAGGTAAAACCGAGTCAATTGTCACCTCAACCTGTTGACCCTGGTCAGGTATAGACTCAGAAGATTCACTCTCAGTGAGAGGTGTTTCAATCAACAATTGATCTAAGTTAGCCGGCTTTTCAACTAGTAAACGACTAGGGGAGAGTTTCTTGTAGCCATTTGGAAGTCACTGCAGTGAAGCAGGACAGTTATCCAATACTCTTTTGGCTTCATCCAAAAAGGGGAAAAGTTGAAGGTGATGGTTCCCTTCACATAACTTACATGGAAATCTAGCCTTTCTCATATGTCCATGAACTTTATCAACATTAGTTGAAGGTGTGTTATCAACATGGTCTTCAGTAATTGATGACACAGGATGTTGTGAACGGGGATACCATTCTCTCAAGATCCAAGGAAAGCAATTGCAGTCTCAAGAAAAATGGTCACTCGCACAAACTGCGGATGGAAATTTGGCTTTGGAAAGTCTAGTGTGCAGATTTTCACCAGATGATGCATGGTTGCCCCATCGTTGAATTCGCTTCTTCTTATTTTCCTTCCCTTTCTTCTTCTTCTAAGCCACCTGGTTACCATCATCACTACTTTCACCAAGCAAAGAGGAATAAGGGGAGGGAGAAACAAATGAATAAGAAGGTGAAGGTCAACTAGATGCTGATTCAATTGTAAAGGAATCATGATATTTTGGACCATAGAGGTTGAGAATAGCCATACTGGAAGGGCAATTGTAATTCCCGGGAGGGACAATGTGGTCATATATGGAGCACCAATATTTCCACATGAGGAAAAAGTACTAGGATTCCCCTGAAAAGGGATTCCTTGATTGGTGGATCCCGGATTTGTCTCCATACATCACAACCTAGGATCAACTAAGGAACAAAGATGTTATTCCGATTTCAATTAATTTTAATGATGCTTTGACACAACTTTGCTTTTTCAATTTTTAAGAGTCAATTAAAGGCTAAAGACGACTCTAGTCCCCTTCGATTTTCAATGAGCTCGAAGTGACAAGTGCTCAGATGGACCTTTTCTTTTAAATAGTCGAAAACGAATGAAAGTGACTACTCTGGAAAATCTAGACAGAGGGATTACCAAACCAATCACAAAACTGCAATCTACACCTTGGTGGTAAATTAAAGACAAATTTCCAAGGAATTATGTATGATAGTCAATCTTCTTGAACTTTGTGTTCAGTGCATTCTGATTGATAGGGCGACAGACACAACTTCCTGTGGATAAAGGATATAAGCCTATTGTGGTCTCCAAATATATACTCAATGGTACGGGGAGAACAGTTCCATGCTAACACTTGTCGTATCAAGGAGGAGGAATCACCCAACCTTTGATGAAAATGACAGTTACTAGTTTTTATGATGTCAAAATACGTCTCTAGCCTAGACTTCTAGATGAGTTGCGTTAGGTTCCAAAGCATTGTTAGGTTTCTTGAGATTTATTTTAGAGTTGATCTTGTTTAAAAGTTTGCTTTTCAATGGTTCACCACATGATGTTGATATGAAATTCCTAAAAATTCGATCTACTATGATAAACAATTGTTGTTTATTCTGATTAATGAAAATCCTAGCTACTAGGAAAAGAAGATTACAATTTCTTTTAAACAAAGAGCAAAGAGCACACACTAATGCACTTTCCTAAATCATTGTTCACATGCAAACTAAATACAAATGCAAATGCATGTATTTTTTTTCCGTTCTCCTTAATGTGAATAATGGCAAAAAGGAAAGAAAAATGTAGCAAATATCTGAAATATTTTACTCAAAGCAACATTTCCAGAATTCCTTTTTCAAAATAGATATGAAGACTAAACGACACTTTTCAATTTTGAATGAAAAATTCTTTTGACACTTCGAATGTCAACAAGTCAAACCAAATACATGACGAAAAGTTCAATCGACTATTCAAGGAAGGAAGAATCAATGACACTTCTCTTTTTGACACAAAACGATAGTTACGACACTTTTTGTACCAAAGCGACAGATCGATTTAAGAAACTTTTCGACAAAGGATTGTAAATGATAGACATATACATAAAAACATTTACTAATCCTAACCAATGGAGGCTGAACTATGTGATGCAAGCAAGCTTCAGTAAGGAGGCACTGATCATAAGCAGCAAAAAAACTAAATGAAACTGAAAACAAGGACAAAACCCCCCAATTTCAAGAATGGAAATAGGTTCAGTCAGTCATCACACCTGGGCTTCACAGAAAGAGGGATGCATCACACCTACTACACTTGGGAAGTGTGACTCATACTAGTTTACAGTGACAGACAGTGTGATGGGCCAGGGAGCGAAACTTAAGTGGGTTTTGGCTCAAATTTACAGTTGATTTCAGTGAGTTAATCTAAGCTACGATGGACAGTAAAGAGAAAAGTACAAAGGAATGACTTGAGAGGTTACTAAGCTACCAAAGGAGGATCTAGAATGCTTTTCAGTCAAATTTTTAATTCATAAACTAAACCAGAGATTGACTGAAGCAACATTCATCTACTATGCAATTGCAGAGCAAGAGTGGTTCGAAGGCTACCTGGCTAACTTCAGGCTCTGTCTATAGTTTATAAAACAAACAATAACAACTAGCAAACATCTATTTAGTCCCCAACGGAGTCACCATTTTCTTTCTGGGAAAACTAGTGTCTTTTCGATTGACTAGCCCTCTAGGTTTGGCAGCTACCCTAGAAACAACAGTTCAAAGTAATTCAACGATTTCTTCTATGCATAATAGATAAGTGAAAGATGAGAAGACCAACATGGAAATTCTACTTAATCCTTTGCTTGATCTTTCTCCCCGTTGACAGAGCTCGCAACTCCTCTCCATACTTATCCCGCTTGAAGAGTACCTGTAGAAACATAGTAGCAAAGAGCCATCAAATCATCTTGATCTATTGTATCATAGGAATTACATAATTAGATATATAATTAACATACAATGGCATTCAGAAATAATAACATTCACAAATGCACAATTATATGGAAGAAAACTTGAATAAATTTATTAAATAGAAGGGAGAATTACAACGTAGTTGTCTGATCCAACATCATCCTCCCAGCACCAATCCCTCTTCACCTCATGAAATAGCAAGATCACACCAACAATACAATACTCTTATCTCAAATACAAACTATCAACACTTCCTTGCAATTCACAATATTCCAACCCCTAGATCTCTTAGATGAGGATCCATTTATAGATGTGTGTAAGGGTGTAAGTCATTTCTAGGGTTTTGATTAGTGTCATTCCACTTGATGCATTTGGTTTCACTTGGAGATTTCTTGGATCTCTTACTCATCCCTGGGCGAATTTAGAGAGGTAGGTGTCATAGGAGAAGTTTCTAGAAGATACCATGAGCATCTACTTAGCAAACTGTCTCAGACATTTGTCCATCCTCATCCATCACACCCTATAGAAGGCATAATCAGTATGCATCACACCTGGCTAGTGTAGAAGTTAGTATGCATTGCAACCTGACAGTGGAGTAGTTAGTATGGTCTAGTTAGGCCAATTCTAGATGGTTTCTCAAGTGGAACTTTTTGGGGAATGATGTAATCAAATGACCATGTTCTTTTAAGGTATGAAACAACACTTTTAATGGCTGAAGAGCCGTAGTTTATCGACATATAAGTTTGGGGTTGAAGTGCCCAAATATGTCTGCAATTGGTTTGTATCATGATCATGCTTTGGCTCAAGCAAATTTGCATTGATCTTCTCCAACATCTGTTTAATCTCCTGAACAAAGTCTTTTTCCTGCAACTGCTAACCGTGTTTTTTATATACTGAGAATTCTGATTCAATAACTTGTGTTTACATAGTTTCATTAATATTGTGTACACATTGTGCTTCCTATTGTTCCCATTCTTATTGCGCTTCCTTCTCCTATTTACACAACTCTTGTTCTTCCCTGAGTTGCTGCTTCACCTCATGTAACATCTTCTTCCTTCTCCAGTTTTTGCTTCTCCCTTTATCTTTGTGCAATCCTTCTATTGCATTGTCACTTCTTTGCCTCAATCTCCAAAGTTGTTTTTACTACAAGTGGATCTTCCTTGAACTTGTAGCTTTGTTTCACCTCTACGATAGCAGTAATCTTCCTTTTGCCTTTGTCTGGTGCATGTGTAATGCTCTATGTTGCTACCTTGTGCACTGCTAATGATTCTACATGTTGGGTGTGGAGCCTAATTATCTTCTTTATTTAGAGGCATCACCGCATTGGACCCTCGTTCGTAATGTAGAGGAAATGTTGTCTGTAAATGTACACCACTAGGGGGGTCTAGGGGGGCAATGATGATTATTTGGAGCCCCCCCTAATGGGGGATTGGTGGCAGCACCCTTGAAGCTAAAAATAGATGTAGAATTGCCTTGTAAAATGTGGTAATTTTTTATTCAATATAGATCGTTCATTAGGCATAGATATGACGGTAGAAGCTATGTTTAATTTAGGGCTTTTTGCCTAGAAGGAAACCCGTTGCTATATATGAGGGAATTGTATTGCATCTATGTAGATTTGTATTCTGAATGAGAAAGAGAGAGGATATTTTTTGAGAGAGAAGAGGGAATTACAATGGATCTACTGTAGGTTGTATCTCTTCATTTTGCTGGATAATATAAAAGGTAGGACTGGTTGTTTCTCCATGGATGTAGCCCAAATTGGGTGAAACACATATATCTATGTCTCTCTTGTTTTATGCATTTTCTATGTTTATATTTCCGCAATATATTTTATTTGTTCCATTGCTCTATAATATATAATTTCCTAACACTACAACCACTCTAACTAGTTCAATATGCCTTGAGGAGTTATAACAATATCTGCATGGGTCTTCCTTAGGCCAACAACATGCCCCATCGATCCAAGGATGATACACTCTCACACAATGGTCCTTCACTAAGAAATGAGGGTCATATGGATTGAAAACTATGGTGCCGAAGGTGAAGCTCCCGAAGTCCTTTGTCTTAGCCCCAGCATGCTTGAGGCTGTAGATATCATACACCCCGATCTACAAAGGAAGAGCAGGCCAAGGTGCCTTCTTCTTCTTATGAAGTCTCACTAACGACCCTATTAAGATGTGGTATGAAACCTCTTGCATGACCAACTTGAACATGGAAACCCTTGGTAAAACATATGGAGCCTTCTTCGTGTTGTGCATGCAGATGAAGGTGCCAAGCGATGAGTGATAATAATATGCCATGTTAACCAATGCCTCCATCGCTTCTTGTGACATGCAACGAGGATCCTGCTCAAAGATCACCTTGTATAGTGGGGTGACAAAGTGGTCTAACATTTTTAGTATAACTCCATGAAAGCTGCACTTGGAGACCAACCTCCAATATATGTGCACAAGGGTTTCTGAACATGTCCATGCCCAACCCAATCCAGGGAACTGTTGATGGGCATAGATTGCATCAAGAATATAAGTAGAAATGAATGACTTTTCTTGCTAATGCTTGGCTGAATTTTGGGCATTTGTTACTTGCCCCTTCAGCTGGAGAGCCAATATGTCGGACCAGTTGCAAATTATACCTTTATTCACCAACTGATCCAACACAATCACCCAAGTCTCTCGAAAGGTCTTTGTAATCTCCTGGCTGTATAAGCATCATGCAAAGATCACTAAGAGATGATAAGGCTCTGAAAGTTTCTTTTTGATGTATAGCTGGTTGGGTTTCATCCCTAAATTAGAGGGCTCTCTTACGCAATGCTTCAAGATGTCTCTTGAGTTTGTATTATTGGTGGGATTAGTGAAGAGTGCATCCATTTTGTTCACCGGATGCAATAAGTGATACATATCCTGAAAGTTCTCTACCCTAAAGTTATCAAGTTATATTCCACTTAAACTACTCAGTACCATTGTATCTAGATCAGTATGTGAAACAAGCCAGTGGATCATGTCCACACATGGAAATGTGGGATACCTCCATGCAACCTGGTACAAGCCTAACTTGTGTATGTTGACATAGACTTTGTGATCCTCCAGATTCTCCTCAAAGGTACGTGAAAAGATTTCATTGATGTCTTGCCATGTGATATTGATCTCCTTGTCTATGATCAAATTATTATCTTGTTATATGGGCAAGATCATAAACACTTCCTCAACCACATCTCCAGTTGCGCTCTCAATGGTGTCCTTTGATCCTTCTCTCTTGGAAGCCATTGTAACTATACTTATGAAAGACAAATGAACATGTGTGATACCTAGAGATAGAGCAACACTCATCGGAATCAAACTATTAGCTGAAAACCAAAATAAACTTGAGGACTAACATTCAACACATCTGATTGATTGACGAGGAAAATTGTGTAGTTTTCTCTGGGAGAGGCTGGGAGACTGATTATTGAAACTACGTAGAGCATAGTCCAGGCTACTGGTAAGTTGAATAACTACTAAAAATGCATAGAAAATAGTCTAACTTGGCCTGCAAAATATTGGAACTACACAACGGGCAATTTCAGTCAGCATGACTCCTAACTGAAAAATTGTGCAATCCTAGGGGCCAACTGAGGCACTATCTCTCATAAATGTGGAGAGAAAAGCCTAGGAGGCTAGTGTGAGGTGGGATCTACACAATTCTTGGGAACAAGGCAAGGCCTTCCATCCCATAAATGCATTGTGCAAGCCGGGCACTCCAAGGTCCGAGCCAAGGCAGCTCGGTCCTGCCAACGGGTGACTGAAAATTAGTAAGGATTGAAAGAATGTGCAAAGCTGGTGAAAACATGAGTAAATGAACATGAATGTGATTATGATCTATGAAAGATTTATTAAAAAGGGAAAAGAATGAAGTGTGTGAAGCGAGTCGCTGTAACGACAACCGTTAGTGAAAAACATTGTCATGTATGCGACAACAAGGAAATGCAATGCAAAACTTGAAACAATGCTTCTAGAAGCTAACATGCATTGAAACAACAAAAAACATTTAATAAAACCAAGAAAACAACATTCACACAAACCAAAATGTAAAATATGATAGAAAAGCAATAAGAGACATCAAAAGTGGACTTGCAAGGAAAAAGTTGCGATGACTGTGCCGAAAGTTCCTATATGCATTGGGAATGCCATAGCTCGATGACCGAAAGTGAGGAATGAGCTTTGAGGTGTCGAATAAATTAATTTGACAAGATCAAGGCTTATAACATGCATGCCACAATTGTAGGAAAAGGAAACGCTTGGCTGGAGGTTTCTAAAAATGTTTTTTTATGTAACCCCCATCTACTAAAAATAGATCCCTAAAATCTAGGGATGTTTTTTTCTTTTTTCTTATTTTCTTTTTCGGAAAGAACTGCCCATGCATGCAAGGAAATATTGCACAAACTTTCAAGGAATCGGTCAAGATATGAGCACATGCAATAGTCAACAAGCCTTGGGATGACTTCTGCATAGTTTCTAGGCTGAGTGTCTCTCATTGCGCCTCAAGCTATGCACAATTTCTGGACTAAATCCAGGGATGCCAGCTAGAACTATGCAAATGCTGAGAGGAAGCTTGGTGATGGGTTTCCCTGCACAATTATCTTGGGGAAGGTAGCCTGCTTGCTCTATGCAATTTTGGAGAGTATTGCTAGCTATGAAGATGCACTCTGAAATTCGAGAGAGCAAGGTTGGTTTCCCTCCAATGCTGCACAAATTTCCAAGTCAGCAGAAGAACTAGTCGAGACCAAGTCATAGGACGTCAGCTTGCAGGTGAAAGACAAACAAGTTAGAGAACACAAGTTGTTATGCCAAAGAGACTCAATTGAAAGCAAAAGTACCTGGCTAGTGCAAGACATGCTGCCAAGTGTGGTTGGTAGGGAGGCTCCAAAATGAAGCTAAGGAAAATTTTTGGAGGATGGTTGTAACTGCTACAATAGTTTGTTTATATGATACAAGGAAACACATCTATCTTTCTAAACATTTGTTCACCATCTCAATTTTCTTGTGATATTGAGGATTATAAGATTAGCTATGAGCTAGTTTAGTAGCAAGATAAGAAAATAATTTCGTCCAAATTTTTTTAGTGAAAATGGAATCTCTCTGACTTAAATAATATTTGGGTTTCCATCTAACTTTTGAGTTTTTTCATAAATGAAGTAGCAACTATATTCACTTTAAAAGGATGAAGTAATGCACATAAGTGTGCATACTTGGTAAGTTTACTAGCTACCACCATGATCACACTCTTACCTTCAAACTTGGGTAAAACTGTGATAAAATCCATTGAGACCTCCTCCCAACATTGACTCGCAATGACAAAAGGTTGTAATAGACCCGGGTCTTAATTGTATCAACTTTATTTTATTGGAAAACAAAAAACATTTTGAGAAACTTCTATATATTAGATTTAAGGCCATCCCAAAAAAAATCTTCTTGACCCTATGGTAAATTTTCAAAAATATTGAGTTCCCTCCAAAAGGGGAAGTGTGCAATTCCAAAAGAATTCTTGAATTGGGAATTCTTACAAAGATATAAGTGATCTATGTAGCATAATGAATAATTTTTCCATGTAAATGTATCTATGTGCAAGGATCTTGAGGCAGCTTCTGAATGAGTTCCCACACCTCTTCAACATTCTTCCATTCATCCCTTGCTTTGATTACACAATCAGGTTGGATAATATAAATCGAACAAAGCAATGCCTCCACATTCTCATTATTTATTGGGAGTGCATCTGCAACAACATTTTGCTACCCTTTTTTGTACATGATTTCAAATTCATAACCCAACATCTTTGTGACCCACTTTTGTATCTCTTCTAGAGATAATCCTTGTTCGAAAAGGTACTTAAGACTATCATGATCCATTTTACCTTGAAATGTCTTCCCATTAGGTAAGATCTCCATTGCTTTATTTCATGTAGTGTTTCCAACATTTCCTTCTCATAAATAGGTTTCTATAAATACTTTCCGTTGATTAGACGAATTAAAAAAGAAATGGGTCTTCTTTCTTGCATCAAAAGAACACCAATCCCATTTCCTGAGACTAGTGCTTGACAAGTTTCCTCTTTAAGATGTTCAAAGGCCTTAGTCACTTCTAGAATCTAAGAAAATGCATCTTTCATGAGTTGTGTTGTTAGAGGTGTTGTTATTATCCCATAATTATAAGCAAACTTGCAATAATACCCTATATGATTTAGGTGGATATTGGTAGCCACCTGCCTATTCCACCTAGATATCTATTCAGATTCATCTATTTCCCTAATTATATCATAATTTACTAATTTTAGCATTTTTTAAGCTCTAGGACATCTGGAGTTATTTTGACACCCTAAACGACGATTTTTTTTCTTTTTTTGTACTTTTGTAGCACTTGCAAAAGATAATCTTATACTCAGAGATATCCTTCCAATGAGGTATCATGCATGCCAAATGGATATCATATGAGCAAGTTACGACCACGGGTAGTTTTCTGCCCAAATAACCCCAAGAGGGTCCACAAAATCTTGGTGTTTCATCTCCTAGGGTTAGGGTTTTGGGTTTTTAATGGTTTTGCTTTTTTTTTTTCAATAATAAAAAGGGCCTTGAGCCGCATTGTAACACATTTCATAGGAATGTAGCTGATGAGACTAATCAATAGGTACATTATAAGGGCATTAATGCCATCCTCCAACTTCGGAACTATTTGTTCCTCACATTTATTTACAATTTTAATTATATTATGCTTAGTGAGAGGGTTAGAATATGTTTCTCTATGTCATATGGCATAATATGGTTTAAATGCAAAAAGTGGAGCATATTTTAGACGATTTCAATGCAGGCGTTTGGAGTATATGGTAGGGATAGATTCTAGGTGGTTGTCCACCTCCTTAACTCCCTCAATTAGCCAAAATCACCACAGTCTCTCTCATAAGCTTGAAATCATTGGGAGCCAAGTAGGATGAGGTCATTGGAAGACAAGCAAGTGTAGGTAGAGAAGATCAAGATCCACCTTTTCGAATTTCTGGGATACAAACATTATTATTTTCTAGGGAGTTGTCGGTAGCTACCCTCATGTATAAATAAACATTCCAAAGAGCTCATTAGGATTCGAACTATGTTTTCAACTAGGAAGCTATTGAGTAGAATCACTTGATAATGTTATTTTTGACTGATTATGTGATTTATTTGACATTGATGTAATGATAATGAGAATTTTATTATTGATCAATCACTGAGTTAGATCCAAAGGGTCGAGGCTCTTGGGTTTATGCCCAGCCCCAGTGGCTTAGGTCCCTCTTATGTCTTGGTATTTATTTTTAGCTTATAATGTTTATTAGTTTTCTGCATTTCATTAGAACATAACACCTCAAAGATATTGTGGTTGCAACTTGTATCTCATCTCTCTCATGCGATAAATAATGGAAGAATCTACAATCACGGCCCAAAAATTCCATGTTTATGATTTCTTGGAAGAAGGTCTATATTAGTCATGTTATTTTTCATATGTTTACTGTACCTTAGGAGTTTATTTATTGACTATATTAGAGTTTTTGGTAGAGATTAGATGATATTTAAATTCAACTCATATTTTCCACCATTGGTTATTTTATTTTGGCAATGATAAAAGAGTGTGCACATTTGATGTTGTAGGGACTTTTGGATCTGTAGGAAAGGGGCCTTTCACCATCTCCATCCAGGACTTCTTCACCCTCTTTGATGAATACCAAATTTTTTTTCTTGAGCTCATTCACATAGGTCACCATGAGCACCGCTCTTTGTTCAAAACAAGCCTTCCTAATGTGTCGAGCTTGGCTAAGGTTGTTGGCCACATTTCATATATCTACCACAACCTCCATCCACCTTACCATCCATTGATCTTATCATTCCTACCTCCTAAACCTTCTCAATACAATTCTTCTAGCATTATAGGCCTTCCTATAACATTACAGACCTTCTTCTAGCAATACATGGCACCTATAGCAGCTTCCTGTAGCACGTCTTTAGCATCCCGTTTCACCCTCTTTTTTGACCTGTGATGCAATTTCGAATTAGTTTAGGAGTAGGTTGATCCCCAGCTATGACTCCATGAGCAAGGGAGACACCTAGGCCATTCCAACCATCCTTTTTCCTTCATTGCAAGATATAAATTCATTAGTTTCTTTATCACATATTTAGCACAAATAGAACATTGATTTATATGCAAATGTGAGCTAGATAGATGATGCATAAAATACTGAGTTATGATTTGATAGGGTAGTTCCCTTTCTACAAGTGGATTTGGTAGCTAGATGGTTAATTGCAAGATAGTGTATTTCCCTTCCTCCAAGTAGTGTAGCTCTTGTGTTTTTTCATGAATTGATTCAATAACATTTATAAGTTAATAAAATATACAATTTTAGGTTTAAAAAGAATTTATTATTTCATTAGGGATAGCTTTTGAATTGCACCTTCAATTGCTAATTTACTTATAATTCAATAGAAGGAATGGTCTTGGATCACTATTGATCATATGTCATAGTTGAGAGTGGAATGAGTAGAATCACATCTACTGTGTATATAGCAATGTCATGTCGACGTTTGTATGAACCATAGATTGATAAATAGAGTTGAGGAGCCCTTGGGAGTTGCAACACTCTTGGTCCAATAATAGGTCTCACTAGTAGCTGCGACACACCTTCTAAGAGATAAGATACCGTCACTTGATCTAGTTTATTTCCATCCTTAATGTAAGCATATTTCAGTTGTTTGATATTAATAAAATTAAGTTTTATTGCTATTTCATCTTTTTTTTCATGTTTTTACCTGTATTTTGTTGTGATCCTACATAATTTTGGATCAATGGTATCATAACAAACTGCTCTTTCTCTATTTTTCTTTACATGTCTCCAACGAGGCCAGAGTATAAAGAGTTAGGGAAAAAACTAGTTGAACATTTGTAAGACCAGCCTAGAAAACCCCATATGCCTCTCATGGTAGAAGAAAACAAAGACGAGAGGGTAGGAGATCCTTTCAAAATATTGCTCGAGGAAGCCCTCGAGTGACTGAGGAATGTGATGATTATCACTTTGCCTAGATCCTTTGCCGGCTACCCGGAGACAATGCATCTTCATCCACCAGCAACTCTAGAGGTGCCACTCCTTTTGAGGTAAATGTTAATTTTAAAATTTTCATATTTGAAGGCCATATAGATGCAGATGCCATGGATAGATGGTTAAATTTATTGAAAGGATATTTTTCACGTCCATGACTTTTCCAATCGGGAAAAGATTACTTTTTCACTACTCAAAGCCACCCCACATGTCAATGAATGGTGCGAAACATACAATGAAAAAAAGGATGAGAGGGAATCCTCAATATTTTTAGCTACACACATTTGGAATTCTTTCCAATATGCCATCAAGGAACAATATTACATTGTCTATATCTATGAAGATAAATATACAAAGTGTACCATGCTGGAGTAGGGAAGGGACTAATATGTGCCAAAGTTCACAAATATTTTCCATATCCTTCATACGAAGCTAGGTATCGAGGATTCTGAGCGAAATTTGGTACTCAACTACCATGGATATTACATAAGTACATCTAGGATGAGATGAAGTTCCTAGGCATATCCTTCTTTACGTATCTTATCGATATGTTGTCAAGATCAAGAAGAAATTTAAACATAATAAAAGATACTTACGATATATGAATTCAAAGCAAGGGAAAGGTGCCACCAAACTGAAAAATAAAGGACAAGGGCAAGGCAGGGTGACCCATGACAAGATTCTGAAGCCACAAGGAAATGGTGTGAGTTCCATAGGAGCCCCACTCATAACACAAGTGAGTGTTAAGCCCAATAGTCACTGCTAGCCAAGATGAAGGCTTACGAATCATATGCATGTTATGAATCTAACTCATAAACCCACAAAGGGAAGAAAATTATTGATGTGGAGACTAGTTCCAACGTTTCCACCACCAAGATCCATAAGGTTGAGCCCAAAGATCCAGAGCACGCAAGGAAGCTCTTCCAATCACAAATGTCGGTGAGGGGATCTCCTCTACAATTCATTGTCAATAATGAAAGCCAAAGGAACCATATTTCAACAAAGGTCATGAAGAAGTTAGGGCTATCAACCACATCACACCCATAGTTGTACACCATTGGGTGGTGTCATAGATGAGGTACTATGTGATGTTACTCTTCTTGATGTTTGTGATGTATTATTAGTCCAACCATATTTTTGAAAGCGTCATGTTGTGTATGAGACTAGGCCTCACATTGTCATTATTTCATTTGGAAATAAGTTATACATGATAGCAAAGGTAGCACATCCTACTGCCATCTCTTTGATCTCTGTGAGGAAATACATCCTAGACTGGGAAGTTTGTCTTCCTTTTGATTTTCCCTAAGGGAAAGAAGAAAACTACGACCACATCCAGAGGCTCTAGATAGGGCTCATCTAGACAGTAGTAGCATATGAGCAAGGTCATGTAAGAGTACAGGGACATCTTCACCTCACCCACTGTGGTACCCCTACACGGGTAGGTAAAACACTACCTAACCACTACCTAACGAATTGATCTACTGATGCTTTGTTATGGAGAACAGTGAAATTAAGAGGAATATTCAGGAGATTTTGTAGAAAAGTAACATCAAGCCAAGTTCACCATCCTGTGGAAACTCGATCATGTTGGTATAGAAGAAAGACTACACCTAGAGACTTTGTATTAACTATGAGGCTCTAAATAAGATCACTATCCAAAATAGGTATCCAATCCCATGGATTTATGACCATCTCGACTAGTTCATGGGGGGGAATATTTCAGTAAGATTGACTTGAAGTACTGGTACCACCAAGTACCAATTGAATCCTTTGATATGTGTAAAACTGCCTTTAAATCCAAGGAGGGTCTTTTCGAATGGTTGGTCATGCATTTCAGATTGAAAAATGCCTCCACAACCTTCATGCTACTTGTTGAGTCTTGAAAATGTCATTCATTTCCATTACACTTTCACTATTATGTCCATTATATCATCTCCATTTCACTACTATGTCACCACATTCATCCCACTTTCATTATCATTGGGCCACATGTATGTTTTTCCAATATTTATTAATTCTAAGCCTTTTAAGTGAATTTGTGGTTAAAAATTAGGAAATAATGTGCATAAGCTTATACCTAACCAATGGGTTGAGATTGTTGACATGTGTAGGTCAAAAGGAGACTTCTAGAAGACCCTTATGTGGCACTCTAAGGCCAAATTCGAATTTGAGTGGAAAGAATCGTGGGATCATGAGGATATGTGTCACATCTCCTAATTGTATTGTAACTCTAAAAAGACATGTGTCTTATCAGTTCCTATTTTGATTAGGACTCTAGAGGTAGAGGGAGAGATTCATGGACTCTCATTAATGAGATGGCTTCTCATCTTTTGTATAAATAGGAGATCTCTCTCCTTCATTTGTTAGTTCTTAAGCTTAGCTTATGAGAGTCTTTTTAGTCCTTTTAGTCCCTAGTTCTTAAGATTGTAGTTCTTCCTTGATGGCTTTTGAAAGATTTGGAGAACTTTGTTGTACTTTGTACTTTTGAAGAATTTGAATAAAGCTTTGATGTTGTCAACATGGAAGGAGATGTGAAGTAGATGTCATGGAGCACATTAGAATGTAAGGTAGAGTAGATTTCATTTTGTAAATATTGCTTTGTAGAATGTAAGGTAGAATAGATTTCATTTTGTAAATATTGCTTTGATTTGATTTGATTATTTTCAAGTTTGATAGATTAGATTTTTCATTCATGCAATTTTAATTCATGCAAGTGTGTTCAATTTTGCTTTGATTTCATAGGTGCCAGAGGGGGCCCCTGCCTTGTATAGTTGTCATTTAATTTTGCATTTAATTTTGTTATGCTTATGTATATTAGTTGTACATAAATTGCTTTCAATTTGATTGTAGATTAGTGATGCACATGGCCTTTTAATGACTAATGACATGATAGAATCATCTTGTCCTTTTGTTGAAGAAGCAAGGATAATGGGTCTCATAGTCAGTAGCTCATTGTTTGGTTATTGCATTTTATCTTGATTGAACTAATGACATGATAGAATCATCTTGTCCTTTTGCTGAAGCAGCAAGGATACT
>APFE030939517.1:114349-225566 GCA_000404065.3 Pinus taeda | reverse complement strand
CAGAATTGCACTCATCGCCCATTGCAGGACATTCGGGCTTTCAGAAGACATATGCTTGCACCAGAAGATCATTTTTTTGGACCGGTATGAAACAGGACATCCTTACTTTCGTAGTAGAATGTGACGTCTGTCAATGCCACAAAGGGGAAACAGTCAACACACCAGGCACATTACAACCATTGCCCATTCCGGCAACAATTTGGACGGAGGTCTCCATGGATTTCATTACAGGTCTTCCAAAGTCTGGGAATAAGTCAGTCATCATGGTGGTTGTTGACCGACTGTTGAAGTATGCTCATTTATGCGCCCTACCCCAACCATTTACACCAACTTTGGTTGCCCAAACTTTCATGGATCAGATCTTCAAATTGCATGGCATGCCCACTTCTATTGTGTCCGACTGCGACCCAATCTTGACTAGTCGTTTTTGGCAAGATCTCTTCAGAATACAAGGCACTCAACTCAAACTTAGTACTTCATATCATCCGCAAACAGATGGTCAAACCGAAGCCATCAACAAATGTCTAGAAACCTACCTTAGGTGTTTCACTTCAGAAAAGCAACACATTTGGGTACAGTGGTTACCTCTAGTGGAATGGTGGCATAACACCAACTATCATGCCACCACCAAAATGACTCCCTATGAAGCAGTCTATGGTCAACTTCCACCTTCCCCTACTTCTTATCTCACGGGGTGCTCCAAAGTACAAGCCGTGGATCAACTCCTACAACACCGTGTAACCATGCTTGCCCATCTGCCCGAGAATCTTCATCAAGCTCAGAACCGTATGAAGCAACAGGCTGACCAACATCGCTCAGAACGCCAATTTCAAGAAGGGGATTAGGTCTTTTTGAGGCTGCAACCATATAAGCAAACATCACTCAAAGACAAGGGTTGTCAAAAGCTCTCTCCAAAATTCTATGGACCATACCAAGTACTTCAGCGCATTGGAGAAGTGGCTTACAAGTTGCTTTGCCACCTACAGCAAAAATCCACCCAGTTTTCCATGTATCGTGCCTCAAGAAAGTGATTGGGAACAATTGCCGAGTTCAAACCAGTCTACCTGAATTGGACGAGGAAGGGTCAATCTGGCTTGAACCGGAACAAGTTCTCGAAACACAAGACAAGCACCTGCGCGGCCACATGATTAAGGGGGTCCTCGTGAAATGGAAAGACACCTCTCCGGAAGATGCAACTTGAGAACCAGCCACTATTCTTCAGCAGTTTCCGCAGCTTCAGCTTTGAGGACAAGGCTAGTCTTAAGGGGGAGGGCATGTTAGGGTCCCACCCTAACCCCCCTTATTATGTCATGGATCACGTCATAGTCAAGGAGTCAAATAAAGCCGCATATTAATAATTGTAAGTGGTTAACCCAGTTAGTTGCAAATGGGACCACAATTAGTTGTAAATGGGCGGTAGTATTAGATAGATGGTATTAATAAAACCCACGGTATTGACCCGTGGTATTGCATGTATGAGTCATATATAAAGGATAGAGACTCCCTGCGAGGAGTATCGTGTCTTGTTTTTGTAATCGAGCTCTGCTCTATTGGAGGTTGCCCCCTCGAAGAGGCCTGTGAACATTTCTCTCTGAGTAATAAAATCATTGCTATTCTGTGTTCTGGGTATATTTTCTTCGCATATTCTGTGTTCTGGGTATCTTTTCTTCGCATATTCTCTGTTCGGTATTACTTTGCAGGTTAAGAAGCATAACATGAAGAGCCAACCACAACACATCATCACAGAGGAACTGCCAGGATCAACTCCCCACTCGAGAGAGAGAGGCAACGGCTAGATCAAGTCTCTGGGATGGTTGGATGCATGTGCATCGTACCAGTGGACTACTCTTTTGAGTAGATCTTATTATTTGTGTTCTTCATATGTTTCGGGGATGAAACATGTCTAAGGGGGTTGGAACATAATATACCTAGGGGGAATAGTATGGGGTACAGAGGGAGGTAGCCAAGGGAATGATGTAATAATGGGATGGTCCATAGTTAATAAATAAAGTGGTTAATTCGCATCATGTGAGGGACCATAAGTAGCTAGCAATAATGTGGTAAGCCCATTGTATTAGATATATGGTATTGAGAGACCCATGGTATTGTATGTATGAAGCCTATATAGAGGCTAGAGTCTCCCCATTGAGAGATGTTAAGGATAATTGTATTGGCAAGCATATGGCTTGTGGTGTGTTCTCCTTCATTAAGGACTCATTATATGGTGTTTCCCTACCTCAAGGGTTTGATATTAATAAATACCTAAACTTCATCTATTTCTATCTTGTTATTTCTGGGTATATTTCTATTATCACATATTTGCAGGGTAGATCCATTACATCAAGATTCTCGAGAAACAAAGATAGTTCCTTCACAATGTCAATATTTCCAAGCCTCCACTACATAAGGATAGGTTATGAATATGTGTATATTTGTTTCATAAGCTACACCATCTACCTCTAAATTTCCTCTTATGTAGACTTTCTCAAGTGTAAGGCCTACTCTATAGGATCAACATAAATGTTTTGTTTTTTATTGGATCTTTAATTTCTGGATGGTTTTCTACCACCATAAATGTTGATCTTCCCTTCAGCATTAAGTTATTTACAACATATTTTCAGTAGATTGAGTTGATTTGGATTTAGTGACCCAAAAATAGTCCATCATACTATAGTTTCTAATATTTCTATATTTTAGAATGTTTATATATCTTTTTCATGCAACTATGTACTCCTCACAATTCCAATCTCCATGTATGTTAGGCAATGTTCATTCCATCTGCTTGACCTCTCCAAGTTCAAAACCAATATCATATAAAAACAATTACTTATTATCTCATATGTCACATGGGGAACGAAAATGTTCATTCCTTTGCTTCCTACCAATAGATCAGGTTCCATTTGTGTTTTTTCTAATCTAACTACTTATCAAATCAACTAGATAACAATCAACTCGATGGTTGAGTTGAATGATTTTTGTATTACTCAAACATTTTGATATTTCTTTATAGTTTTCCTTACAAAATCCTTGACTTAATCATGAAATAAATACTTTTCTTTGATAATGTGTTAGGTCCCTACAATATTATTGATTACCCCATTACTATTGTAGTTGTATCCCTTATTAATGTTATTGTGCCCCTATTTCCCCCATATTGTTATTATTGTGCCCCATAGAATCCCTCTATTGTTATCTTTGTGTCTTTATATTATTATTGTTAGGTCAGCTGGGTTATATTGTGACTCCTTATAATCCTATATATAGAAAGGAGGTTTTTTCATTTGAATCATCAAAGAATCATTCATTTGTGTAATGTAAAGGAGGTTTCCCCCTCGAAGAGGCTGAATTCTAAGGCATTATTCTATCTTTTATATCTTTTTGTGAGCTAGTTTCATAACATTTGGTATGAGAGCTTTGGATTCTAGGGTTTCGCTATTCCAAATAGCTCATCATGGAATTTTCGCTATAACATTTTTTTTTACGATGTTTCAGAAGTGAGAAAAACCCATTTGAGATGAAATCACACTTAACCTCGAGTTTGAATTTCAGAGCTTTTCGCACTATATTTGCAGAGATATGATCTAAGGAAGTTGGTCTTTTTGCAGACTCCTGAATTATATTCCAAACAGGTGTCCTGGGGAAAATCATCATAACTTTCCTCCATAAGCACTAGATTGAAATTTCATAAGAAGATATAGAAAGAGGATGGATTGTAGTTTCTTGTATATATTTTTTCAGAGCCAAAGTTAGAAAGAGGGACACATGGCATGTCATACAAGTTCACTCTACTGAACTAGTCTATAATCAGGTCACTGTGGGAGATTTGGAATACATCTTCCTTGGAGAATCCAATGTGGATCAGACTAGTGGCATTGGAAGGAGAACACAGAGGGCTACTATAGGCCAAAATTACAGATATACATTAGAGGCAATATCAAGCTCCTACAAAGTGAAAAAATATGTGTAGATTTTTTAAAATTTTTGCTTAAGCTTGATTTGAAAATTTATTTTTAAGGAATTCAAAGGGCATAGTAGAGCATTATTATTGGTAATTGATGCCGCGAGGAAAGAAAATGAAAACACCTAGTAAGCAACCTGAAAGCTCTAGCATGACTCATGAGGAAGAGGAAGAAATGCTACATGATATATCAAAATTACAAGACCAAGTGCAACAAATGTCACTCTCACAAAAGCTAACAGAAGCTAAGATAAATGGAATGGAATCTAAGATAAAAGTAGTGGATGCTAGGATGAATGGTGTGGAAGCTAAGATGGACGATTTGAAGATATATTTGAAGACAAATTTGAAGACATACATGACATATTTGAAGATAGACATGCCAGATTTGAAGACCGATTTGAGAAATTTTCGACAACAAATACTTACTGATGGTGAAAGGGTAGTAAAGGAAACTCATGATGTGAATAAAAGAAATGTTAATCATGATTTCATAGACTCTAATGCTGGATCAAAGACCCACAATATTCCAGAAATCGATATGAGGAAGTTTGATGGCAAGGATCCCGCAACATGAATTTTACAGATGGAGCAATTTTTTAATCCCAATGATGTGCAAAAAATAAAAAAAGGTACGTATTGCAACTTTATATTTGGAACCAAATCAGTTTGTATGGTATCGATGGCTTTTCTCTCGTAAACAAATTATCACTTGGGCAGTTTTTATGGAAGAATTGATAGCACGTTATGGGGATACAAAAGGAAACACTTTTTTTAGCCAATTGATAAGTCTGAAACAAAAGCGTTCAATAATGGAGCACATTGAGGAGTTCCAAAAATTGAACATAAGGGTAAAAAATACTCCAGAGGAGCATAGGATTGATGTGTTCATAGGGACTTTAAAGGATAATATCCAACATGATGTTCGCCTTTGGGAACCTGATTCATTAGATAAGGCATTCAGGTTAGCAAGAAAAATAGAAAGCAAAATTATGGCAGCCGGGAAGCATACCACTCACAACTATAAAGATGGAAGTGTTGTTTCCCCTAGTCTTCCATAACCTATAAGGTTGACAGCACAACAATTGGAAGAAAGGAAAGAAAAAGGGCTTTGTTACAGTTGTAATAGAAAATACACTAAAGGCAATAAGTGTGATGAGAAGAAATTATTCTACATAGAATGTGAAGAGGAAGAGGAAAAGGATCAATAAAGGTCAAAAGAAGAGGATATACTCTAGGAAAAAAGCCTAGATAAAGGAGAAATGAATCAGACCATATCTTATAATGCATTGCCAGGAATTACCACTCCTCAAACCATCAAGATAGAAGGACAAATCAAGAAGAAAAAGGTAATAGTGTTGATTGCTTCAGAAATTACCCACAATTTTATTCATTGTAAGGTAGCAAAATAATTGAATTGCTTTCTATATCCAGCACCAGATTGTCAAGTGATTGTTGCAAATGGAGGAACAATAAATTGCTCTGGAAAGTGCCATAATATCAAGCTATCCATGGAAGAATATGTATTGACTAGCCCAATGCTTTCCATTCTAATGGGAGGTGTTTATGTTGTACTAGGAGTCCAATGGCTGCAATCCTTGGGTACAATAGCTTTTAATTTTCAAGAACTTTTCATGAAATTTCCTATGGAAGGAAAGGAAGCTATATTAAGGGGTATTACAAAGAAACTAGGAAAGATAATCAGCTCTAATGATATGACAAAGCTTCTAAAAAAGGAACAAAGAGGTGTAATTGCACAAATATGTTTGCTAGATGTTTCCACATCAACATCATCGATTTCTCCAGATCTCCAAAAAGTCTTCGACAATCATTCCAAGGTATTTGAGACTCCCAAAGGTCTCCCACATATTCGTGATCATGATCATGCTATTCATCTGATTTCAGGAAGTGTTCCTCCAAACATCAGGCCATACAGATATCCCTCTACCCAAAAGAGTGAAATTGAACGTATGGTTGTAGAAATGCTAGAGGCTGGTATAATTCAACCTAGTCAAAGTTCTTTCTCTGCTTCAATAGTATTGGTGCACAAGAAGGATGGATCACGGTGCATGTGTCAGGATTATAGGGATCTCAACAAGATCACTATTAAAGATAAGTTTCCCATTCCTATCATTGATGAATTAGTGGATGAATTGAATCGATCAATTTACTTCACCAAGTTGGATCTTCATTCAAGATATCATCAAATCAGAATGAAGATTGAAGACATTCTGAAAACAACATTTAGAACTCATGAGGGTCATTATGAATTTTTGGTCATGCCTTCTAGCCTTATCAATGCACCTTTTACATTTCAAGGTTTGATAAATTCCATTTTCAAACCCTTCCTTAGAAAATTTGTGTTAGTATTTTTTGATGATATACTAAATCTACAAAGTCCTAGAAGATATGTTGAACATGTTGACAAGGTGCTACAACTATTGGAGAAGAAACAATTATATGCAAAAAGATCCAAATGTTTCTTTGGAGTACAAGAGGTGGAATATCTGGGTCATATTGTATCTCATGAAGGAGTTAAGTTAGACCCTAGAAAAATTAAAGCCATTAAGGAATGGGAAATCCCCACATCCATAAAGCATTTGCGAGGATTTCTTGGGTTGACAGGCTATTATCACAAGTTTGTTAAGAATTATGGGAAAATAGCAGCACCTCTAACAACATTGTCGAAGAAAGATGCATTTTCATGGACTCCAGAAGCAACAAAGGCCTTCGAATATCTTAAAGAGGCAATGTGCCAAGCATCGGTCTTAGCTACACCAGACTTCACAAAAACCTTTATTGTGGAATGTGATGCTTCTGGAAATGGAATTGGTTTGTTTTAATGCAAGATAAAATACCCATTGCTTTGGAAAGTCATCCAATCAAGGGAAAGTATTTACACAAAGCTATTTATAAGAAGGAAATGTTGGCAATACTACATGCACTTAATAAATGGCAACCCTACCTAATGGGAAGACACTTCAAGGTAAAAACGAATCATGATAGCCTACTTTTTAGAACAAAGATTATCCTCTGAAGAGCAACAAAAATGGGTCACAAAGATGTTGGGTTATGACTTTGAAATCATATACAAAAAAGGGAAGCAAAATGTGGTGGTAGATGCACTCTCAAGAAAGGATGAGGATGTGGAAGCATTGTTGTGCGCCATTTCTATTATCCAACCAGATTGGATAAATGAAGCAAGGGAGGAATGGAAGAATGACGAAGAAGTGTGGGAACTTATTCAAAAGTTACAACAAGATTCCAGTACGTTGGATACATTTAGCTGAAAAAATGATTCGTTATGGTACAAAGATCGCTTATACCTCTGTAAGAATTCCCAGCTAAAACAAAAGATTCTTATGGAATTGCACACTTCTCCCTTAGGAGGGCCCTCAGGATTTTTAAAAACTTACCACAGGGTTAAGAAAGAAGTTTTTTGGGATGGCCTTAAATCAGATATTCAAAAGTTTGTGGCAAAATGTTTGGTTTGCCAACAAAATAAAGTTGAAACAATTAAGACATCGGGTCTATTACAACCTTTATCCATTCCAAGCAAATGTTGGGAGGAGGTTTCAATGGATTTTATCACAGGTTTACCCAAGTCTGAGGGAAAGAGTGTCATCATGGTGGTAGTTGACAGACTTACCAAGTATGCACACTTTTGTGCATTATCACATCATTTAAAGCCAGTACAATTTCCACGGCATTTATGGAAACAATTCAAAAGCTACATGGAAACCCAAAGATTATTGTAAGTGACAGAGATCCCATTTTTATAGGAAATTTTTGGACAAAATCATTTCTTGTCTTGGTACTCAGTTAGCTCATAGCTCATCTTATCATCTGCAATTTGATGGGCAAACGGAGATAATAAACAAATGTTTGGAAGGATATCTTTGTTGCTTTGTATATGATAAACAGACACAATGGGTCAAATGGTTGCCTCTAGTTGAATGGTGGTATAACACTTCCTTCCATACTACAACACAAATGACCCCATTTAAGGCACTTTATGGATATCAGCCACCATCCATCACATCATATTTAAGAGAAAATTCTAAGGTTCAAACAGTGGAACATCACATCGAGCATCAACAACAAGTTCTCCGACTCTTAAAGGATAACCTTGCATTGGCGCAGAATAGAATGAAACAACAGGTAGATCAACATCGCAGTGAAATAAGTTTTGATGTAGGTGATTGGGTATTCCTACGGCTACAACCATATAAACAAATGTCCCTCAAGCAAGCTAAGAAGGATAACAAATTGTCACCAAAGTATTATAGTCCGTACAAGGTGTTGCAAAAGATTGGTACTATGGCATACAAATTGGAGCTTCCTACAGCTTCTCGAGTGCACCTAGTTTTCCATGTTTCATGTTTAAAGAAGGTTATAGGTGACAAGCTCCCAGTTCAAACAATATTGCCAAAACTCGATGAGGAAGGAAAAATTATATTGGAACCAGAAGCAGTCATAGAAACAAGAACTCGACAACTACGAAATGGATCCATTTCAGAGTATCTCATCAAGTGGAAGAACTTATCTGCTAAAGATTCCAAATGGGAGGATGAGAATTTTATACAGAAGCATTTAGAACTACTCAAGAGTTGAGGACAACACTTTTTTGAAGGAGAGGGGCATGTTAGGTCCCTATAATACTAGTGATGCCCCCATTAATATTGTAATTGTATCCCTTATTAATATTGTTGTGCCCATATTGTCCCCATATTGTTATTACTATGCCCCATAGAATCTTTCTATTGTTATTTTTGTGCCTTTATATTATTATTGTTAGGTTGGCTTGGTTCATCGAATAATTATTCATTTGTGTAATGTAAAGGAGGTTCCCCCTTGAAGAGGCTGAATTTTAAGGCATTCAACTATCTTTTCTATCTTTTTGTGAGCTGGTTTCATAACAGGTAATTGATCAACAGAGAATTAAGCTGAAGTTTCAATGTTGGCATGACATGTAAGCATCAACTCGGCCAAATAATGGAATAATACGTATAAATGGTTATGTCCCCATGGCCCTCGGGAAAGTGAGGGTTATGAGTGATAGGATGAATACCCCATTGCGATAATGGGAAAATGGTAAAAACTCGGTGAGGCAAGAAAATATTAAGCTCATGGCGATAAAAAGATGTTTCTAGTTAAAATATCTTGACAACTTCAGGTTGAACCAAAACATTAATGGTAAAAGTTGCAGTAATATTTCCCACATTAACTTCGGACAAAACTTCGTGCATCAAAACAGGTGTTTGAAGTGGATGCGTCGGGTAATGAGAAACAAAATATTAAAGACATGAAGGAATCTTGCTAATACTTGGAAGAAATGAGGAACGATGATGGACATCATTCCAAGGAGTTTCGTCAAGAGACATAACCTCAACAATACTCTCGTCGGTGGGGATATCTCATTCAAGGGATCTGATGAATCCCAAGAACCAAGGCAAGGAGATTGCGAATACGTATCCAAGTGCATATTGAGAATGGTATGACTTTTTGAAGCAGTCACTGAAGCTAAGACAATTTTTTTGATAAGCTTGTTCTAAAGGACTTAGCGGCATAACATCACTAAAAGAATCAACATGATCCGGAGTAGGGATGATCCATGGATCATTGGAGATAGAGATCATGTTGATTGAGGCAACATGAAGAGGTGGGAGAGAAAAAGTTCCCATTAAAGAAAAATATTTCAAAAGACCTGCCCCCATGCTCTCATATGGAATATTAGTATTTCCCACATATGGGACCTTGCCATTCGAAGCATTGGAAGAGAAAAAGGACAATTGATCGACAGTGACAATTTTCCCTTCATGAGGAAAATAGAGCATCTGGAGCAAAGAGGAAACCACACAAAACATGGCATGGGTCCAACTTCACCAAAGTAGAAGGTTGTAATTCAGATTCGCATCCACAACTTAAACTTCTAACTCGATAGTCTTCCCTTCCAAGGTAATTGGCAAACTCGTGAGAATAACACAAGGACGGGAGAATGTGCCATCAAAGGATTCTAAGGTGTTTGGGGACTAGTTGAGAGGTGGAGATCCAATGGCTTTCCAACATGAAACAGACATGATCAGGGGGAAGAACCTTCATCAATAAAAGTTCGGTGAATCGCCTTTACTTTTATAATAACTTGAATCAAAATTTCAATTTGATGAGGAAGAAGAGGGACATGGTTTTCTAGATCGAAATTAATCAAGTTTGAATCAACTGGATCAATGCCTCCTATAACAAATAATAATTAGTTCCGCTATGTTGGAAAAGTTTGGGGAACTTCCAAGGCAAACATCGTTGAGGGCGCTTGAGCTAAATATTCGACAATATTGTAATGTTGAGCAACTTTAGCATTTGGATTATAGGATGACTTGTGAAGCACATCTTTAGGAGGTGGTCGAATGATGGATTGATTATTAGGTATCTCGATATGGAGAGGAAAAAAACTGGACAGAGTGGAAGTAGAAGGTGTATCAGTGACTTCTTTTTCCACCGTCTGCTTTTGAGGAGTTTGATAATCTTTCGATTTGGTGGCCACAGTGATAGGCAGCATGCCACTCATCATTTAAACATGAGAACCATAAGAGGCAGAGGATTGTGGTTGGTCTACCAATTGAGTCTGCTAAGATGGAAATGGCTTTTTCCATATAGTCACGGTATCTTTCAATAAATGACTAACTTATGCACATTGATGACAATCCTTGGTGTAATGATCTTCCTCACAAATGAGGCAATGATATTTCAGCTTATGTTTGGAGGCATCATCAACAGATGGCTTAAGAGGATCATGTTTTTGGGTATCAAATTTTGGTTTACCTTTACCCTTGTTCTTACCTTTCGAGGCTTTTTCTGTCACAATAGACTAGACGACATTGGCCTCAGAGGTTTTACCAGGATTCTATGGGGTTTTCAAAGGAGGAGTAGAACTACTATTCAAAACATATTTCTACTTTAAGGAAGCTTTAGTGGAAGTTTGGGACACTGATCCAATGATACCATCAACAGGTGGTACATATGGAGACATCAAAGATGCTAGATCTGAAGATGACCTAGAAGCATCAGGCAAAATTTCATACATGGTGCCAGATTGGGAATAAACCAAATCCAAATACTGGGCACTGGAAATGGCTTGATCCTCAGTAACACAACCACCCATTTCTATATCTACAATGATTTTGTTTATGAATGAATTGGTGAACCATTTGGTCAAGAACTCATCAGGGATTTCAAACTTTATGAGGCGATGTCGACGTCTCCATTCATGGATGTGATCTGAGATATGGGTCATGGTATCCTATTTTAGAGATGTTAGCAAGTGGGTACCAGTTTCATAATGAACCATTAACTGGAAGTGGGTGAGGAAGGCCATGGCAAAAGAGTTGAAGTATGTTCAGATACCTCGAGGCAATTTGGTGTACCATTTTGCCGCAACACATGTCAAGGTTCGCTGAAAGAGGTGAAGATGAACAAAATCATTAATGTATGAATTGGAAGAATACCATAAGTGATATGTCATCACATGAGCCTGAGGGTCCTCTTTAACTTTGCCTTCATATTTGGGGAAATCACTCAGAATTTTAGTGGGAACTGGAGGCCAATAAGGCAAATGAAGAATTATATCATTAGTAAGCCTCAAGACATCGTGTAGTTCCAACATCACTAGACATGGGAATTATGGATTAAAAGGCATATAGGGCCTTTGGTAAGGCCCAGTCTGTGGGTTCCAACCTTATTGGTAAGGATTTTTCCCCCAAAGTGGAGGATTTTGACCATAAGGGGCTTGATTTTTCCTCCATTGAGGGATACTTTGACCATAAGGTGGATTCTGCCCACATTAGGGTTGATATTGACCTACCATAGGCCATTGATAACCATAAGGTGGATAAACATTGTGCACAACATATGGATTGTAAGGTTGTTGCAACTGCTGACCCTGGTAATAAAGTTGTTGGCCCTACTGCTGCAGGGGTTGACCTTGAGTTTGCAAGGTTTGACCTTGTTGATATACAGGTTTGGTTTGCTACTACAAGGGCTGACCTTGCTTCTGCAATGGTTAATCTTGTGGATACAAGGGTTGATTGGGTTGCTGGAAAAACTATGTTTATTGTTGAAAAGGCTGTTGAAACTACTACAAAGATTTCCCTTGCTATTTAAAGGTTGCCTCTGCTGCTGTAAAGGTTGCCCTTGCTACTATAAAGATTGCCCCTACTACTGCAAAGGTTTCCCTTGTTTTTGCAAAGGTTTCCCTTGCTACTGCAAAGGTTTTTGAACAGCTCCTTGAGGAATTCCTTGTTAGTACTGATAAGTTCTAACTGGGATTTGACCATATGCACTGGGAATAGGATTTTGACCAGGTTGTACATGAGGACCCATTTGTGGAATATAAGGTGGAATTTGCAGTGCTTGTGAACCATATGGAACATAATACTGTTGGGGAGGTATCTGGGCCATATAAGGCTATTGATATGGGATATTACTTGCCCAAGTTGGAATAGATGGATCAACTAGATTAGGAATACCACTAATAGGTTGACTTACTCCAACCATGTGAGGCTATGATACACTCACATGGGCTCCACTTGAAATAAGAGGTATATTTGGATTCCCCCCCCTAGGTTGTGAATGAGGCTGGGGCACATTCTGTCCACTTGTGGGGGGAATCAAGGAACTTACAGATGTATAAATTGAAACTGTCAGTTGTATCAGAATGGAAGGTTGAAACAATGGTAACGATTGTGATGGAATAGTCAATTGAATTGAAACTAAAGTAATTGAAGTTTGCACAGGAATATAGAGAGGTCATGTTAGGAATAAATGGACTAGAATTAGGCATATCTTTTGATGATCAAATTGGATTTTGGTATAATGAAGAAGCACTGGGAATTCTTGAAACTAGTTGGGCCAAGGTTGTATAACCATGTGGAATTAAAGGCCCACTATTCATAGGAGGTGGTTGAGATGGAACTCTTCCTTCATAAGGAAAACCTTCCAAGGGAAAGTCATATTCGAAGTCATTATCGACACTAGGAGTGTGAGTCGCGGATACACGAAACAACAAATAAATAAAAAAGGGTAATGCTAGGAAAGAGTGTTTACCAAGTAACCGTGAATCATTATATACAACTTAGATGAAACCAAGGACTTGACACACGATGACCAAACCCGAATTTTGTGTTTGTTGTATCATGTTTATAAGGTAGTTGACTCGGTTACTTGTGGCTAAAAGATAACAACCTAGTGGGGTCTCCCAATATATACTCGATGGTACGGAGAGCACAAGTCCGTGCTAGCATTGTCTAATGCACAGCCATTTTATGAGAGCATTCCTATATACTTTCCATACTGAAGTGCTTCCTATATAACCAAAAGTACTGGAGAACCTTCGATATACTTCCGTATTGGGAAGGGATTTCACCCTCGGGATACAGTGCAGGTAGTTAGTGACAACTGCTATGTTTAAAGATGTCATAACATGTCTCTAGTCTAGACCTCTAGATATTTGCGTTAGGTTACAAATTCTCCTTAGGTTAATTGAGGTAAATTTTAAGTTTATCTCGAATTAGGTTCCAATTTGATGGCTCAACGATGTCACCGGAATTCCTATGATGCAACTAAATGAGAAAAATGAAGAGAGACAACCAAATAATGCATCAATTAAGAAAAAATGCATCAAAACATAACTCTATCTTTCCAATGCAAAAGGTAAAAATGAAATCTACTCTTTCACTTTCACTAACAATTGCAATTCCAAAATGCAATCCTATGAGAAACAAAAATCATTTTTCTTTTACTAAGATGCACTAATATTTTTGTTATTTTCCTTTCACTTTGATTCAAACATGAAAACTAATGCATAAGAAAAGGGAAAAATGCAATCCAAAACGACTAAAATGAAAATTTCATTCATATTTTGGTTTCGAACACAAATCATTTAAAAAATACTTAAGTGAAATCCTTTCACTTTTCTTTTCGAAACATTGAAATCAAAACAAGCATTCACTTTCAATTTCACCAAAGCAAACAACTGTAATATATGTTTGACAATGGAGAAAAATAAGTTTTCAAAGCACTAATATGACTCAATACTAATGAAAATAACTTCACAAACACAAATCGAAAGCAACTTGAAAATGGTATCCTGACTACAACAAGACTCCTAAATGGGAGCAATCAATCTCATAGGGACAAGCCAAATGATGAGTGAAGGGTGACCTAGAAACCCTAGAAGGAAGTCAAGCTTCAAACAGACATAAAAAAAATCCAAGATACAATTGCAATCACAAAAGGGTGACAATCAAGACAAACACACTGTAATTACACTGAAAATTCACTCACAGAGGTTGAAAACCATTGAAAACAAGAAGAAACCCTAATTTTCTTCTATCCTCTGGGATCAGCATGACTGTTAAAGGAAAAATGGTTATGAAAGGTTGAGCAACACAATTGTAATTTGAAAATAAGAGTTAGCAGCGCTTCTATCATAGCATAAAATGCATTGGATATTGAAAATTAGAGCAAGCTTAACATTCTCAAGAAAAAACCATTGACTTCATAAATCTATAGTGATGTACACAAGCTAAGAAATCAACGGTTGGTCAAACTCATTAGAGAATCTAATCGAAGGAATGGATGGAAGGTTTATAGCTTCCCCAGTGGAGTTGCCATTTTGTTGTCTAGGTAAATCCTCTCTACGGGCAGAGATGATCCCTCTAGCCCAATGAGTGGGACTAGAAACCTATGTGACAATTTACAAGACACTTTCCTAAATCACAATTGAAATGAGAGAAGAAGAAGAATACCTACCTCATTTTGATGCTATAACGCACTCCTTTGTTGAAGATCTTGATCACTCGCTCCTCAAGCTCAGCTCTACTACTTACAGTGTTTGAATTCTTGCACAAGAGATCAAAGATACAACAAAGAATACAAGTGAAACTAGCATAATCGAATGTAATCCACTTAACAAATCAAGGAGCATTAAGATAAATGATGCATTAACAAAAGCATTTATGGAAAGAGAACCAACAGTTGTCTATATTAAGAAATAAAAGAGGAAGCATACAACCAAGCCTCGATGTAAATAATCCCTCTTTTGAGTGAATGTCCAAGTCCAAGCTCAATCTCTCCAAGCACTCCTTCTCCAAGCCAAATGAGTAGCATGTAGGCACTATCTCAGCATAAGAGTGCAAATAATTAGAGACCAACCATTTGGGAATGGGAGAGGATGAATATATAGGTAGGGAGAGGGAGTTAGGATCTCTCTAAAGATAGGGGAAGGCCCTCATATCAAGGAGGAAGCTCATAGGGATAAGATCAAAGGGAAATATTGGGAAATTCAATCACATCCACAAAGAACAACCTCCATCTTGTCGTTCTGGAAGCCTCTAGGTCACGAAGCTTCTTGTCCTCTTTGGGAAAACTTGCCTTTTAGGGAATAGTGCAAGTATCCAAGTAAAAAGCACACTGGTAGCATGAGGCTAGTATAATGCAACTTGCCATCAACACTAGTTTCCATTGTCGCAGTTGCACTGGTCCTGAAATTGGGGTTTTAGAGCTAACTTCTTTAGGTAAGGCTCAAGGCATGTTTTCATTAAGTCTTCAGGGAGGATCTGAAGTGCATATCAGGATGGGTACACTGGATAATTGCCAATTTTCGGGCGATCCAGTGTATGACGTAGAGAAGTGCAAGAGGCATGACAAAATACCCTGTAACACTCTTGGGTATATCATAGGCACTCTAGTATGGAAAGTATATGGGAAATCTCTCACTGAATGATTATGCATTAGACAGTGCTAAAACAGACTTGTGCTTCCTGTATCATTGAGTATATATTGGGAGACCCCACTAGGTTGCTATCCTTTAGTCACAGGTAATTGAGTTAGTCGCCTTGTAAACGTGATACACTAAACACAACATTTGGGGAGATCATTCATTGTACGTTAAGTCCTTGGTTTCAGCTAAGGCGTATATAATGGTTCACGGGTACTTGGTAAACCCTCTTGCCTAGTACATCCTTTTTGGTTTGTTTCTTGTTTAAGTTCTAAAATTTAACTACCCACGATAACATGAATTACCTATGTAGTTATCCTTCACCTCATATTGCCTAATTAATAGTAAATTTTAATTATAGGCTCAAATCAACCATCCCTTATTGTTTTTTGAGAAGAGGTCATCGTGTTTGAACCACCGAGTTCACCTTACATTTCCCCTGCATCATCTGACACTGAAGGGTCATCATAAGGAGTTCATTGTGAGATTTCACAGTCACTTGAATACCAAGGTCTTGAACTTGGTATTATCTCGAGCATTCAACGCCTCGCTACTTATCCTCCACCTCGAGACTCGTCATCTCAGGAATTTGATCCAGAAACTCCTAAGATTCCACAAATATTTGTTTTATTACCTCTGAATCTACTTTTTAATCCATTGGCCATATCTCCTCAACGGTCATATAGTCCATATGATAATCCTGGTGTGCCTTTGGAAGTATCTCCATGATCATCTTGGATTCCCCCTTGCCAACTGTTTCCATCCATGGCATCAAAAGGTGATTTTCCAAATTTTCCTCAAGGTCCTCCAGAAGTCTCAACCACTCATACTCCCGGTGTTGATAATCATTCTAAATATGAATTTCCACCTGAAGGCTTTCCATATGTGGGAAGTGTAGCACCTCCACCATCGCCTGAAAGCATTGAACCTTTGTTTCCAACTATTTATAACTCTTTGGCTCAATTGGTTTCAGGTTCTCCAAGTGCATATTCACTTTATCACAATCCCATTTGATCATCAGACGCAATGCCTACTTCTGGTTCATTTGTTTCAAACGTGGCCTCTCAAATTCCTATTCTGATGGTAGTTTCTTCAATTCCTGTACAACCTACAATTATAGTTGGGGAAATTAATGTCCCTATAAGTTCCTTAGGTCCTCCATTAACTGGATAATATGTGTCACTGCCTATCCAACCGCATGGGGGGAAACAACCACCTCCTCCATATGTCCCTCCTTTTTCGGGTGGAGCCTATGTGAGTGGATCTCAAAATCATGCTACCAGAGCTAGTAAAAATGTTGGTAGTGTACCTTATCCTGGTGGATCACCCATTCCATCTAGATCAGGCCAAATCCCGTATCAACAGCTTCTTTGGCCTAGATACCCTACCAGAAATTGTACTCTCTGTATGGCTCACAACAATCTCAAAATCCACCTTTTACTCAATAGGAAGGACCCCAAATGCAACCTGGTTCAAATCCCTCATTTGGGGCATTTGGTCAATTTCAAGCTAGAACTTATCAGTACCAACTTGGAAGTTAGTGAATTCCGCAAGGAACTTTCCAACAACAACAACCTTATGTACAACAAGGAACTTATGTACAAAAAGGGCTTTATCAGCAACCATTGCAGCAACAAGGACAACCATTATAGTATCAAGGACAACCCTTGCAGCAACAGAACCAACCCTTGTATCAACAAGGCCAACCCTTACAGCAACAAGATCAACCCCTACAACAATAGGGTCAATAATTTTACTACTAGGGTCAACAATTGCAACAACAACCTTATAATCCATATGCTTTGCAAGTTGTTTATCCACATTATGGTTCTAAAGGGCCCATGGTGGGTCAGTATCAACTTTACCTTGGTCAAAACCCACCTTTGTATGATCAGAATACCTCTCAGTGGGGGCAATATCAAGCCCCTTATGGTCAAAATTTTCCACTTTGGGGGAAAAACCCATACCAACAGGGATGGAATCCACAAGCTAGGCCTTATCAAAGGCCTCCCATGCCTTTCAATCCACAATTTCCATTTATAGCAACGTTGGAACTACCGGATATGTCAAGATCCATTAATGATCTAATAATTCATTCGCCGGATTAGCCTCCATTTCCTACTAAGATTCTTGGTGGTTGTCCAAAATTCGAAGGAAAGTATGGAGAAGACCCCCAGGCCCATGTTATGACTTACCATTTATGGTGTTCATCTAATTCTTGGGTTGAAGACTTTGTTCATCTGTGTCTTTTCCAGCAAATCTTGACAGGTGCTGCCGTGAAATGGTACATCAAGTTACCTCAAGGTGCCTATCAAGACTTCAATTATTTGGAAATGTCCTTCCTTACTCACTTCTAGTTACTGTTTTGATATGAAACTGATACCTATTTGCTTGCCTTTGAAACTAAATACTGCTACCCACATCTCTGATCATATATTCATGAATGGAGATGTCAACGTCACCTTATCAAGTTTGATATACCTGATGAGTTGTTAACTAAATGGTTTACCAAGTCATTTGTAAAAAAAATTCCAAGGACATAGCTATGGGTGGTTGTGTGATTGAAGATCAAGCCATTTCCCTTGCCCAATATTTAGATTTAGTATATTCCCAATCTGACACGTTATATAATCTCTTGCCTGATGCTCCGAGACCATATATAGATCCAGCATCTTCTAAACCTCTAGACATAACACCTGTCAATGGTATTATTAGATAAGTGACTCAAATTTCCAGTAAAGCTTCTTCAAAGCATAAAACTGTTTCAACTACTGCATCCAATCCTCCTTCGAATCTCTCTCCAAATCCTGGTAAAAACTCTGAGGTCAATGTCATTTAGTCTAACGCGACAGACAAAGACTCAAAATGTAAAAATAAGGGTAAAGGAAAATCCAAATCTGATACCCCAAAACAGGATCCTCCAAAATCAGTTGTTGATGATGCATCTAAATTTAAGCCCATATATCCCTGCCTCATTTGTGAGGAAGATCACTATACCAAGGATTGTCCCCATCGTGCGAAAGTTAGTCACTTGTTAAAAGGCATTGAAGGGACACCGATTGTACTAAAAGAACATTTTCCATCACAACAGACCCAATTGGTAGAACAACCGCAATCTTCTACATCTTCGGGTTCTCAGGTTTATATGAGTGGAACGGTATATATTTATGTCACCACGTGGTCAAAATATTATCCGACTCCTCCCAAACAAGTTGTGGAGAAAGAAGTTATTGATACACCTGCTACTTCTACTCCACCTAGTTCTGGTCCTCTTCATATTGAGAGACCTAGTAATGACTCTGTTATCCGACCACCTCCCAAGGGTGTCCATTGGAAATCATCTTACAATCTGAATGTGTGAGCTACCCAACATTATAATATTGTCGAAGGTTTAGCTCAAGTGCCTTTGGCGATGTCTGTCTTCAAAGTTCTCCAGAGTTATCCATCGCAGCGGAAGGCATTGCTATTCGCTATAGGAGGAATTAACCCTACGGACTTGAGTCTGATTACCATTGACTTGGAAAATAATGTTCCACGTCTTCACGATCAACTTGATTTCTTAATCCACGTCATTATTAAAGAGAAGATGATTCATCAAACTATGATTTATGAGGATGCTTCCACCTGTATCATGTCTGTCGCATGATGGAAATCTATAGGCTCTCCGCCTCTCAACCAGTCTCTTAACACCTTAGAAGCCTTTGATGGCAAAGGATCTCGTCCTTACGGTATTCCCACGGACTTTCCCATAATGTTGGAAGGGAAAAATGTTGAATTAGAAGTAGAAGTCATTGATGCAAATTTGAATTATAACCTTCTATTTGGACAAAGTTGGACTCATGCCATGCTTTGTGTGGTTTCTTCTTTGCTCCATGTGCTCCGTTTTCCTCATGAGGGAAAAATAGTCACCATTGATTGGTTTTCCTTTTTCTCTTTTGGCTCTTTGAATGGAAATGTACCATATGTGGGAAACATTGATATTCCTTACGAGAGTATTGGGGCAGGTCTTTTCAAAGACTCTTCTCTTATGGGAAAATTTTCCCTCCCACCTCTAAACATCACTTCCATTAACATGATCTCCACTTCTCATGGTCCTTGGATCATTCCTCACCCCAAACAGATTGATTCTTTTGGTGATGTCATGCTACTCATCCCAGTAGAACAAGCCTATCAAGTTGGTGTTTTGGCTTCAGCAGTCACTTCTGAAATTCATGCTACTCTTAGCATGCATCTAGACACGTATTCATAGTCCCCTTGGCTTGGTTCTCAGGATTCTACGGATCCTTTGAACGAGACATTTCCTACTGATGAGAGTATCGCTGAAGTTATGTCTCTTGAGGAAACTCCTTGGAACGATCATAATCATCGTTCCTCATTTCTCCAGAGACTCGAAGATATTTCATCATGTTTAGATACCTTTGTTTCCCATACACTCACCCATCTGCTTCAAATTCCCATTTTGGTGCATGAAGTTTTGTTTGAGGGAAACATGGGTAACATTACTGCTACGATGCCTATAGACATTTATGTTAAACCAGGAATTTTCGAGAACATCCATGTCAAGGTTTCTTGTTCTCCAGATGATATCAAGGTTTACACTACCCAATTTAAGGAATTTTGCGATGTCTTTGCCTGGTCATATGAAGAAATGATTGGCATAGATCTTAGTATAGTTGTGCATGAAATTCCTACTTACCCAAATGTGAAGCCTATTCGTCAGCGACTTCATCCAATGCACCATAGAAAGGAAACCGCTATAAAGGGAGAGGTTGAAAAAATTCTAAAGGTTGCTTTCATTTACCCCATTTCGTTGATAGATTGGGTTTCAAACATTTTCCTTGTGACCAAAAAACAAGGGATTATTCGCGTTTGTGTTGATTACTGTGATATCAATTAGGCGTGTCTAAAAGACAATTACCTAACTCTTTTTATTGATCAAATCAATTGATGAATGCGCTAGGAGTGATATTTTTTATTTTATGGATGGTTTTTCTAGCTACAACTAGGTTAACATTCTTCCTGTTGATAAACATAAAATTGCTTTTATCTACCCATGGGGAACTTTTGCCTACAAGAAACTCCCTTTTGGTCTAAAAAAGGTTGGCGCTACCTTCAGACAAGCAATGTCTTATGCTTTTCATGACATCAAACAA
Organism: Pinus taeda; assembly: GCA_000404065.3. NCBI lineage: Eukaryota > Viridiplantae > Streptophyta > Pinopsida > Pinales > Pinaceae > Pinus > Pinus taeda. Next base: position 204,682 of record APFE030939517.1, on the reverse strand, counting down.
ATCGTTCAATTGTATCTTGATGACTTACTTGCTGATACTACTAAGCAACATGATCATCCTTACCACCTTCGAGCAATTTCTCTTCCCCATAGACACTACAATATTTGTTTAAATTCACATAAGTGTGTCTTCTGCATTGAATCTAGTCATCTCCTAGGGTTTGTGGTATCTAAGGAAGGCATCCAGATTGACCCCCTCAAATTTGAGGCCATTGTAATTTTACCCCCTCTGTCATCTTTACATCAGTTGTAAAGCTTGCAAGGGAAAGCTAATTTCCTTCATCGTTTTGTACCCAATTATGCTGAACTTGCTAGGAGATTTACTCATTTTCTGAAAAAGGGGATCCCATTTATTTGGGATGAAATCAATCAAAACTCTTTCAATGCATTAAAGAATACCCTCATTAGTGCTCCTTTGCTACATCCCCCCAACTATCACCATGATTATTTCTTGTACTTGGCTGCAGCGGATAATACTATTTCCATGGTACTGGTGCAAAAATTTCGAGCAAAGTTGTCAAATTTTGAATGTCGTCGCATTCGACATCAATCCCAACCATATCAAATCATCGGTGATACTTTGTACCATGTTGGTGTAAATTCCATCCTTCGTAGATGTTTAACACTCGAAGAAGCTGAGAGAGTCCTGAATGACTACCACTCTGGGGCTTGTGGTGGTCATATGTCAGGTTATGCTACTGCTTAGAAAATCCTTCGTTCCAGTTATTTCTAGACTTCGATCTTTAAAGATTGCATTTTAGCAGTCCAAAAATGTCACGCCTGCCATATTTACAACCACAAACAGCATGCCCTACCCACACCCCTACACCTAGTTGTTACTGTCGGACCCTTTGCTAAATAGGCTATTGATTTCATGACTTGTAATCCTCGCTCGACTGGGGGCCATGGTTATATCATCGTTGTCGTTGATTATTTCACTAAATGGGCTGAGGCGATGCCCACACGTGATGCTGACGGTAAAATTGCTGCTCAATTTATTTTCAAACATGTCATAGCTCAATTTTTTGTCCCTCAAGCCATCGTTACTAATCATGGATCTTATTTTCGGAATTACATGATGGTAGAGCTTACTGCTCAGTTGGGTTTACGTCATGACAACTCAACTCCTTAATATCCACAAGCCAATGGCCATGTTGAGGCAGTCAACAAAGTCTTGATTACTATGCTTCAACGCACCATTGGGATGCATAAATCAAATTGGCATCTTATGTTATTTTCAGCTCTTTGGGTTTACCGAACCACAACTAAGACTACCACATGATTCACACCCTTTCAATTGGTGTATGGTCTAGAGGAAAATCTTCCAATTGAGTGTGAAATTCATTCACTAAAACTAGTTATCGAATTACTCCCTAATACCTCACATGAAGAGGAATGTTTACTTTGCTCGACTTGGTCTTGCTTTATGATCAAGCCAATGAAAAATTGGGCGCTGGGAAATTCGAACCAATGTGGCATGGGCCTTACATTGTCAAAAAAGTTTTACAAAAAGGTGCCTATGACTTAGTAGACTATGAAGGAAATTCTTTGGTTGAGCCTCGAAATGGGCTTTACCTAAAGAAGTATTATGTTCAATTTTCCATGTAAATACTTATGTACATTAGTGTGTTTTCATTAGTGTGCAGTGTGGTTTTGGTGTGTTAAATTACTTTTGCAAATGTTTTCCTCTTCTTACCTCGTGCTCTACTTGGTTTGCAAATGTCATCCAACTATTATAACATCAGTTTTACTGATGGTGCTTGTCGTAGTACACAAAATCTATCTTTCATTGCGTGAGCAATTTATGACCCTTATGGTGAGTTAGTGAATTTACAAGGTATATGTTTAGGTCGTACGACTAATATCATTGCCAAATATAGTGCGGTCATTGAGATCTTGTCAAAAGCTATCACTCTTGGCATTAGAGAGTTAATCATAAAGCTTGATTCATAGCTCATTGTACTACAACTTAATGGACAATATTAAGTTAGAAACCCTCAAATTTTGAGAATGTATTTGCGATTTCGTCTATTGGAATGAGACTTTGATTTTATTAGTTATCATCACATTCCAAGGCGCATGAACACATTAATAGATGCATTGGCTAACTATGTGTTAGATAGACATTTTCAAAACTTGAAAATCATAAAACATCACACATCAGACATGGTAAATAGAAAAACATGTAGCGTAATGGCACCTCATCGATCGAGGCATACTCTGTAATTCCCCTGGTTAAAACTTTCAGGTTACGCTCTACCTTGACGATAGGATCTGCTCCCTCCTCATAAGGAGCCTCCTCAATCTGGTGAGTTACGCTCCTAGCTATTGGAGAAACCCCTATAGGTATCTCTGGTCCCACATCTACCAAACATCATAAGTCAAATCTCAATACACCAAAAAAAATTAAAAACTTCAAAAGTAGTTTTTATTTGAATCAGTCCACTATGCCCCTGGAGGAAGTGGAAGATCTAGATCTCCTCGGAAATCCGTGCCTAGATACGCCCAATCACCGAACATGATTAGTTGTTGACGCATCCATCTAAAAAATGTCAGAGGGAATGAAATTTTTTGGCCGCCTCCATGTCGAGGCATCAAATCTCCCCACTTGAGTAATCGTGGATCTCTGGGTGCTAGTGAATCCACTTCCAACCACTGATAATGGAACAATGACACATGTTCTAGGATGAACGTCTCCAAAATGGATTTGAAACAAAATTGTTTTAGATTCCCTTACTTGCACTTGGTAAGTTTCCGCTTCATGCACACCGACAAATCCTCACTCCAATTGAAAATCATGGGATTCAGATACTCGATTTCATACTGGAAATGAGATTGTGTTTCCTCATTCAACGCTTGTGCCCTAGTGACTCGGGCCATGGTGTGCAGGATTGTTTATAGTGGGAGGTTGGTAATGGTATTTATGTCAAATTTTCCACTTTGGGTCTTATTGGTCCCTAGATAATTCCTTTCAATAAGCATATCCGTGCTCTCTCCTCCAGTGCGTGATCTAGACAATTGCACCCATTGTCCCTTTCTAGAAAACTCAGTGATGAAATAAATATCGGTGACCTCTATTACAAGCTCTTGATCCCCAAGCATGAATAGTAGGCAATCCACATCCCACCAACTGATCAGATGTTGCAATAACTCAAGTTGTGATCTGAACCCAAGAATCACGAAGAACTTGAGAAATCCACATGCTCGTAGGGCATCAATACAATCTTCATCGTGCATAACTTCATGGTATTTAGCTTCATGTCCCCTTTATTTCCATTCAATCACCATTTTGGACTGATTATGTTGTGGAAAATCAATAAAACAACATTTCATGAGCTTCCATGGAGACAAAATCCAAGATAAACTATTTTGCATGGAGGATTTCACTTTAAAATTTTTACGTCGAGGCCAACATGTCTATTTATTAATTTTCTCACGCTGCTAGCGTGAGAGCCTAATTGACCACAAGGTGAGCAACGTGAGTCTGATGGGCTAAACCCGCTCTAGTCACCCATGATATGAAAGTTTTGCAAGTCCTCCTTGCAACCTATCCTTTGGATGAAAATGCATGAAGTGACTACCAAAATGAAGAGAAGGGACAGATCTCTTACCTGCAACAAGCGGCTCGATGAATGGTGTCTAGGATTGGTCGCGCTCCTTGCCTGTAAATCGAGGTAAAATGAGGTAAAAATCCTCTCACAATTGCAAAGTGGTAAAACAGTAAAAATGACTTACTTTTTTCCATATTTATAAGTTTTAATAATATTTTTACCAAATTAGGGCATATTTCACTCATTTTTTAATATTTTTCCTCGAAATTGGTAATGTGCATTTCCTTGTGTAGTGACAGGTCATATATTCTTGGTGAAGGTGATTTATCTTGACTGATTCGATGAATTTTATTTTATTACTTTTTCGAAATCATAAAAAATAAACAAAAAAGTGACCCCTTGGAGTCATCTTTAAGCTCTTTTCTGACTCTCAAAAAATGAAAAGATTGTCGAGTACTTGTCATTTCGAACTCGTTAAAGTAAATGAAATGATGTCTACTAAGTATAAGTTTAACCCTTTTATAGACTAAGATAGACTATTGTACGAAAAAGGAATACCTTAGTCAAACATGGCTAAGAGGTTCTCTTGGATATTGTTTTCTACCTTTTCGGTTCAATAGACGATTTACGGAAAGGGACCTTTGGAATTTTATTTTTCGCTTCTTTTTCAAACTCTCTAAACATGAGAAAGGTGTCAAGTTTCACCTTTAGTGGACTCATAAAACATAAACAACGTAGGACTTGTCACCATGATGAGACCGAGTTTCTCCTTCCTAGGGCTCGTAAAATTTACTAGGATGGATCATCTGAAGGATGAAATTATATGGAAAGCGTATGCTATCCCCTTCAAGTTTGTGATAAAAAATATATGAGGTACTCACCAGAAATGGCAGGGGAAAAAAGTGAAAGTGATAATCTCTTGTATTTTTCTAAAGGCAGCATGTCGCTCTTGAACATGACACTCATTTGTTGCTTGCGTCGGGTTTGGGACAACCTCACTTGGTCACTTGCCTTCCTGGGTTTTGGAAATCCATTTTTTCTCTCATTTGATTATACCATTTCTTCATCATGACCTCTGATATTATATTGAGTCAAGTGCTTCCAAACTCCGGAGTTGTGTCACCGATATGTTCAAGGGAAGTCCTGTCTACAGTTCTTTACCCCTTATACATTATCTGACTTTCTTCCATAGTCTTGGATCACACTTATCTACTTTACTACATCCTTTTGTTTCGTGTCAATGATGTGGTATTCATTATGGCCTTCCTTCGACAGATCACTTCTTGTCGAATTCAACTCATTATTCGGGGAGATGATATAGAAACTCCCTTCCAGTACCTTAGAGCTTGCATGCCTCAATGGCAAGTTCTTCGCATTCGACGATAGGTTTACATCATTGACCTTTGATTGGATGATTCCACGAGTGTTCAACTTCAGCTTCACTATTCAGAGTCATGGATTGTGTTGATTGTACCTTGAGAACCATTGTCATTATTGGTGGTTTCTCTCATGCCTATTAATAGTTTACATCATTGACCGATAATCAAGTGGTTTTCTATCATGTTCAACTTCAACACATCTATTTATATGTTAGAATTTCTATATTGATCGGGATGAGATGGAGTGAAAGATGCTATATTTTTTTTGATAAATTCCAGGTTGTGTGGAGTTATTAGTTATTCATGATTGTATACATGTTTCCTCTAGATAGATGGCTACAATCATACTGTGGGTCCATATTCATAATCCTTTCTTTTGGGATGGTTGCGACCATACTGAGGATATTTACACATGATCCCTTTTATTCGAATGATTTCATCCATACCATAGATTCATGCATTATTAGATGCCTATTCATGTATGATTAGGAATGATCATCAGAGATGTCATATATGTCTATGTAAATGTATATGATATATTTGCAGGTCTCCTGATCATGTTGTTCACATCCTTGCACTGGCTTGTAAAGCATCTCAGCCATCACTCCTTGTTCTGCCTTCATGCTTTAGGGGGCATCTATTACACATTATTTTTTCATACCTCCTTTTCGCTTCCCGTTCCATATCATGAAGTGCCAAAACATTGACTACTGTGTAGCATATCCATCATGATATACAGACCAAAATCTCCCTGAAGAATCAAAGGAAAACTACCTTGAATTCATTCTGAAGAATGTTATCCAAAAAACTAAGTTTTGGTATTATCTTACTTTTCTCCACTGCCTACCATGTTTATGGTAGGTTGCACAGTTATACACTATCACTGTCCGTGTAGGTTTTGATAGGAAAAATCATGCAGAACCTCTTCTGGCAGGTTTTCCCAAATTGGAGGAGAAGCTTCATGCACTAGAACCTTCGAGAACAATGAGTTGGATATTGGTTGTTGTTGATATGGTCTAGCTATCCCATTTGGACCTCTTCATATTATCATCATGGGATTTCCCCTTGATATGTGGACCTTCCTCCCTCTTTTATGGATCCATAACTCCCTCTCCCTTCCTATATATTCATTCCCTTCCATCCCCAAATGGTTGGTCATTGATTGTTGCATCCCTATGCTAAGATTATGCTTATATGCTACCCATTCTAGCTTGGAGAAGGAGTGCTTTAAGAATATTTGCTTGGACTTGGACATCCACCAAAAGGAGGTCTCTAACATCAAGGCATAGGTTGTATGCTTCCCTTTTTAGCTTATTAATATATACATCTAATGCTCACTTTCCATAATTGTGTAAATGTTTATTCTTTTAGCTTAATACTCCTTGATCTATTAAGTAGTTTATGTTTGATGTATGCCATATATGCTCTTGTATCTTGTATAGATCTTTGATCTTCCTTGCAGGTACTTGGATGTGAAGAACAAGTAAGGAGCGAGGCCTGGAGCGAAAGACTCAAAGTCATCTCCAAAGGATCTAGTGATTAGCATTAGAGCGAGGTGGGTTTCTCCTTCTCTTTACATTTGTTAAACATAAACTAGGAAAGTGTATGTTAGTTTGTTTGGTTTGTTGCTAGACCCACTCATTGGGCTAGAGGGATCACCTATGTCCACAGAGGGGATTTACCTTCACAACAAAACCCCTGTAAAGAGAATAGTTTTGGTGGTACGAGATTTGCCCTATTTGATTCTTCCAAATTGGTTTCGGTGTTACAACTATACACCTTAGACAATTGACAAGGATGGCTCACTTCAAATCTCTCAATTTTGCTTCATATTGAATGAAAGAGAGGGATCGTATAGATCCACGCATTAGAGGTTCAGTTTGGAGGAAGAGGAGGGACTCTCCCACATTTCCGCATTAATGTTTAATGTGGAGATCAACTAGATGTCTTAATACTGCCTAAAGGTTATTTTGTGTAATATCATCAACCACTTAGGATAAATAAGGCAGGTTTTGTTAGCCTAATAAGTTCCCATAGGCTAAGGTGGGGAAATTTTTTAATAAGTGAACATGATTTGCCTAGGAAAGTTTTATAATTACCTAAGGGGTGAAAAGTGGGACATATACTAGGCTAATAAAAAGTCACTTTGATTTTATAAAGTGAAATTATCGTAAAGTGACTTAATAAAAACTTAAAAGGGTAAAATGGTAGAAAAATTGGCCACTCAGTTATAAAAAGAGAAAAATGAGGAGTCTCTCTGTATTATTTAACTTGCATTTTAAGAAAATGAGTTCATAGAGAGTTTTGGGAGAGAATCTTCGGGTTTGAGAAACCATAGCCACCATAGCTAGCTTCATTTTTGAAACTAGACACCTTAGTTCGTTCAAGAGTGAAATCATTCAGATTCTACCATTGTGCTTTCATGGAGTAAAGTATTTGTAGAATATATTAAGGAGAAGGGGTTTATCAATTGATCTTATAATTTTGTGTTTTTCATATAACATCTTTCAAGTAAAATACCAAGCCAAAGAAGAGGTGTTTGCTTGATGGGGCCTAAACTAGGTTCAACATTAGTTGCGTGAACCAACAAAACCCTAATTGCTAGCCCTTTCAACAACAACCCGCATAGCGCAGACTAAAGTCTCACCCGAAGCAGTATTGGGGGATGATAAAACTAGGTTTCTACATCTAAAGGTCAACGTGATAGGTTCTTGTGGTTCCCATGGCTTATTTCTATCTTTGTGAACCTTAACCCTTCCGAAACAGATAATTTGTTGGCTTGATGGGGCTTGACCCAGGTTCAATGTTAGCTGTGCCAACCAACAAAACCTTAACTATTTTCCCTTTCAGAAACAACCCGTGTAGCGCAGGCTGCAGCCTCACCCAAAGCAGTATTGGGGGATGGCAAAACCAGGTTTCAGCATCCAAAGGTCAATGTGATAGGTTCTTGTGGTTCCCAGGGCTTATTTCTATATTCTCGAACCTTAACCCTTCTGAAACAGATAATGACAGTAATTTACTTAAAAAACTTCCAAATCTTCGTGAAGGTCTTTAATCATTCATAACATGCATAAATAGTATTGATCTACTACTTTTGCGCACCAGATAAGCATTAATTCATATAAATTTCAACATAGAGCGAAAATATAGAAACTCGCAGAAGTAATAAATAATACACAGATACACATACAATGTCTCAAAACTGTCTTTATTAGATATAATCATTCAAGTACGGACTTCTTTTCCATGCACACTCAGCTGCAGGGGCCGATGCACTTAGCTGCAGACTTACAAGGTCTCCACGCACTCAGCTACAAGAGCCTTCCCCTTCGCTTAAGTACAAGAAACAGATCTTTCCTACCTTAGATTACTTGCCCTTACAAATATTTCTATCAATTAGATGATCCCTTAGACTCGCTATGACTCTTCTATTTATAACCTTCCTTTTACAATACCATGGTCCATGGACCATGGGTGGGTCTCAAAACCTTCCTTTCACCTACCCACCTAAGGAACTAAAGCTCCTTTGAATTTGGCTATCTTCGCGATCTGATTCCACATTTCCTGGAGACTTTACATATTTACAAAAAGAAATTACAAAATTTATCAAAATTTACCCTAAGGACCCCTTCCTAATAGGCCCCCAACACAATTTGGTGACTCTTCCTTGAGTCACTCATCCGGTGCTGCAATCTTGTCCTAAAGTTCGTGGAACTTCATCTTCAGAACTTGGAAATTAGTTGTGCCCTACATATCTGCCTATTGTACTTCCTTGACGAGCTTATCTATAGTAAGGCCTTCCGCAATGAGGCCCATTGTCCTTTGTGTCTACTGGATGCCTTTTAACTTATTCTAAACAAACAAAATGAGATGGTTAGCTTCCTCCATCCAAGGTTGTGTTCTGGCCCTTGGCCCTTAGGATGGCCTCTTTTCGACGCAAATCTTCAATTTCCGTTTGCAGCTTCTTTCCTTCCTGTAGCCACGCAAACCACTATACTGGTGCCAAAGTGCACGTAGTCAACCTTATCTTGTCAAATTGTTGCTGCTTTTGCCTAAGGTTTGTGTCGATCTTCTATATAGTGGGGTCTTCCTGTAGATATGTCCAAAGCTCCATGGCCTACTCAAATAATTCGGTGCAATCCTTGACTGTTGCATCTAATTTGGCCATTCCTTCCTTGATCACTGCTCCGTAGTGCTCCTGGACCTCTAGCGGAGTTGTTGGCTGTAGCTTCAATTACAGCTCTGAAATTTGGAACTGTAGTTCAAATTGGACTCTATCAATTTCATCCTTTGACACCCTGACCACCACAACCATCCTCTGTATCTTCTCTATTGATTTTTCTTCTACAAAAACATTGAGTTCATGCAACGCATTACATGCCTGTGTAATCGATGCTTCCAACTGTTGGTTGCATGTAGCAAATTCTCCTTTTCCTTCAGCGCATGTGCCTTTTCTGCAAATATCTATTGGTTGTTGGTTTTCACTTCATTGATCACCAATAGTGTGTGCTGCTCCCTTACCCTAAGTTCATTAGATACACCTTGGTGCAATTCATGTAGGGTTTGGATAGAGAGTGCCGCAATATTGACACCCAAATCCGGGTGTTCACTTCCTTTGATTGGGCATGCAGGGTCCCATTCGGGAAGTGATTGACTCTAAGATCTAGAGTCTGATCTGTATCTAGGACTGTTGCACTTGCTAGCTATAGGCTCACCTGAATCTTTCTTTCTTGGCCAACACTCGCTTGTAGTCACCCCTTTTGGATCTACAAGTCACGCAGATCCTTCTGTAGATTTCCCAGTACTTGCTAGTACTGCTGCTCGAACTGCGTCGATAGTTCTATTTTCATGCCACAGAACTTATCACCAATCTCGTCTAAATCTCGGTTAGTGAGGACTAGCAGATCCACCTGGGAGAATTTGGTTGACTTTTGCTTCTTTCGCAGTCCCGATGTCGTCTGCTTCGGCCTCTTCTTGTGCTCAAAGGGGGTTTTTGGCTCCTCACCCCACCCTCCTTTGACATCTAACTCCTCTTGGTCCAGAGGATGCAGTGAGTCAGACGCCTCGACTTCTATGGTGGTTTCCTTGTCTGCCCGCTCTTTGTCAGCAACTACCTTAGTAGCAGCTTTCTTGGTAGCAACTTCCTTTTGTTGTGCAACTTTCTCTTAGGCTGTAGCCTACTCTACCTCCTTTTGTTTTTGTGATGTTGTGGTCTGCGCGGAGGTACTTTCCCCTACCTTTCTTGTACCCTCACCTAGATTTGACGGGTGAAAACACTCTCTTGGCCATTTCCCAACAATCTCCTGTACATTTTCCGCACCCACAAGGTAAGGTAACTTTTACCACACCTTCTTTGGATCCCATCTCACGTAGATAGAAACATTGTGAAAATTCGCCTTAAATTCTGCATAAGGCTCCAATTGTTCATATAGAGTAGGTGACAGCCTTGACCTCTGTCTAATCACCATGCGGAGATCCATCTCTACAACCACCCAAAACATCTTGGTCTCCATGACTCACGCTGCATCTTTTGTTACCCAGAGTGAAGCGAACTTCGCTGCCTTTGGAAGTTCTAGGTCTTGTGGAGGAAACTGGCTGTCCTCTGACATCCTCCATACTACGAGTACTATCAACAACAATAACCAAGCTTAATGGAATGCCTTGCATTCATCCTAGGCTTTGCGATAGTTTGCCAAAAATTCTTTACAGAGTTACTGATTCACTAGTGTTGGAACCTCGTCTGTGTGACACTTTCACATGATCTTGCAGGTCAAGATCTGCACAGTGAAGTTCACTTCTGTAATGGATCAGATGGAATATTTGGATGACTTCTTCACCAATCCAAACTCACTCTTCATCTGGTCTGCAAGCTGCTTTTCTTTTGTTTTCCCTCCAAATACCTTTGTTGGATCCACAACTTGATAGGGTAGCATGGTAATCAAGTGGATCAACATGTCAGTAATAGGGTGGGTTTCTCCTAGCCGGAGACACTCATTATGCACCAGGGTGAGAAATTGTCTAACACACACAATGTTAATGATCGTTTGGCTGAAATGTAGCACCCAGAGCATATTCAGCATACCCACTTTCTCAACTCTTGCAACCCACTTCATCAGCTCCAGTCGCATTACTTTGGTTTCCTCATAGTAATTTTTCACCAAATATTTATTCAACACAAGATGGGGGAACTTCTCATGGTCTTCTAAGTCCCAATCCTCCAGCTTGAGAAGTAGAATTCACCCCAATAGCGCGACCTCAAACGCCACCTTCTCTGGCAACAGTGGTGTAGACACCATGAATTGGCAGTTTCCAGATTTTTAGGCACCTTAGCTTTGCCTCTTCATGGTGGGATATACTTTGGGAGCCGATTCATAGGCTCACCCTCTTCGGCATCCATATCCTTGATGCCACAACAAATATTTTCTTCATCGATATCAAGGGGCTCATGTGGCTACTGTGATTTGTCCATTTTCCCCTTTTAGCGAATCTCTCTAGGGTTTTTCCACGATGACTAACTCACCGGAACTTGCCGCAACTTCTTTTGCTTTTTATTAGTAGCAAAAGCCTTAGTTCTAGGAGACCTAGGTTCCAAAACTCTCGTAGGCACAAGGGGTGGTACTTTAGTGGAGGGTGAGGCTTCAGATGGCGTGACTACTGTTTCGAGGGGAGTTTTCGTCATTCTCTCAAAGATGATCTCTCGGCGCCCCTTAGGTAAGCTGGCGAATTCTAATCATGCTAAAATGTCTTCTCAAATCTTCTCAGACATACAACAATCTTTCTGGTAGCAAGGAATAAGGAAAACTCATTGAAAGAAAAGTGTTCGAATATTGGTCAACTTGCCATATTTATAGGCAAATTCGAATTCAAATCCAACCGTTCCCTCCAATTTTCTATCATAAATGCATCTTTTGCGGTAGATTTCCAAATATTTGTCCCATAAATGTGCCCTCCCTACTCCTAACAAAATATTTTCCATCCAATCAACTACAGTGCACCCAATGGCTACTTTTTGGCCTAGTTTCACAACATTAACCTCCATGGTGCAACTCCCCTTGGCACCATACTTTATTCCATCGCGTAGCCTCCTTACTTCATCTTTCCAATTTTCGGGAAGTGATTTTATAGTCTTGTACTTCCTTGCAGTTCCCTGGAGTACTAAGACTATCCCGCCATCATATAGTCATTGCATAAGGGCGGGGTCCCCCTTGTACAACTTCAATCAACTACCATTGACTCTTCCCAGAAACAACACCCCATTCAGCTTCGCGAGCTGGACTGTGCCACCATCTGTAATTTCCTTGACCACATATAGTCCAAGCCAATGCATCGGAAACTTTCCTGGAAATCTCATAAAATTTCTATCATATAAGAAGACCACATCATTAACCTTGAAGGTGAGTTGCTTTATCTGTCGATCGTGCCATGCCTTTTCACACTGTTTTTTCACCTGTTGGTGAAATCCTACTAAAAAACAATCATCCTCCAATTCCATCAGTTGTGCGAGGCGCTCCTCCATAGTCTTGCGATCAGACATATCTGTTAGCACTGCAAACCATAGACTCAGCACAATATTTTCCATGGGCATCACAACCTTCTACCTATAGACCAACCTGAAAGGGGTTTGGCCTGTTAGTTTTTTACAAGCATTTCTATATGCCCATAGGACTGCTAGTATGCGTACATCCCAGTCATTTCACTTCATGTTGCAAACCTTCATTAGAGTGCTCTCCATAATTTTGTTGAAGGCTTCAACCATACCACTAGCTTGAGGATGACAGGGCATACTTTTCTGATGATAGACCTGGAATTTTTCAAGCATCACAACAATCATTTCATTTAAGAAGTGCATACCCCTATCACTCATTAATATATTAGGATAGCCAAATCGGGATAGGAGATACTCAAAGATAAAATTCACATCAGTGGCTGCACTACAGTCCTTTAGTGGCTGCGCTTCCACCCATCACATCAAGTATTTAGTTGCTATAATAATATATCATGTTCCAATCTTTTTCCTTGGCATCTGGGTCGGACCCACAAAATCAATCGCCCATTAATCAAATGCCTACAAAATTATCTATGGATTCAAAGGCAATTCATCCCTTTGTGATGGTCTCCTCATCCTTTTGCAAGCATCACACGCCCTACAATATTCGTTTGCATCCTTATGCACCATTGGCCACCAAAGTCCTATGCGCATGATCTTCTGCGAGGTCAATCTTCCTGTATAGTGACCTCTTGCCACTCCTCCATGTGCTTCTCCGAGGATGCTCGATTGTTCAAACTCTAGGACATATCTGCGCAGTATTGCCTTGCAATCCATTTTATATACATGTCCAACGATCATAGAAAATTCAATCGTGTGAACCAACAACTACTTATTTTGTTGCATATAAGAATTTTCTTGGGCTGTGCCAGTTATTAAAAAATGGATGATATCAACAAAGTGATCGTCTGCGATGCGAACAACAAAGAGTTGCGCATCGATAACCCTTCTTCTAAACTAGTAGGCTCATCACTAGTCTCAATCCGAGAGAGATGATCAAGACCAACATTTAAATCATCCAAGATACACAATTACCTCAAAATCATACTACTGAAAGAGAAACATCCATCTACATATCTTTCCCCCTAGCGCAGGCTTATTGACCAGGTACTTTAGCACAAAATAGTCTGTATACATCTTGAAGTGCATGCCTAATAGACAGTGTCAGAATTTATGTAGCACTACACCATAGCCAGCCCTTTGTGCTCTGTAGTTGAGTAGTTCTTCTCTGCCTTAGACAACTTCCTACTTGTGAACACTATAGGATGATCAATATCGCCTTCACATGGCTGGGTCAACACCGCACCTAGCGCAATACAAGAGGCATCCACATGCACATGAAACTCCTTTTTCCAATCCAGGAATACCAGAATGGGCACAGTGACAATTTTTTCCTTTAGAATGTCTAAGCTACTTTGACATTCTTCATCCCAACATAATGTCACATCATTTTTCAACAGTTTCTCCATGGGCATAGTGATTTGCGCATATGCCTTAATAAACTTTCTATAATACCCCATATGGCCCAGTGTCACACACAACTATTTTACATTCTTCGGGGCCTCCAAATTGACAATAATTGCTATATTTGCAATATCTACATTCAATCCTTGCTTACAAACCACATGACCTAGCAAAATTCCATGCGGAACACAAACTATGCATTTTTTCAAATTCAGGGTGATCTGATGTTTGCAACAGGTGTCCAACGTAAGGTGCAGACTTGCAACATGGCACTTTACTAACCCAAAGACATTCCAATCATCAAAGTAAACTTCTAAGAACTTGTGGATGAATTCCTTAAAAGTGACAATTACTACCCGTGAGAAGATCGTCGGTGCATTCTTCAATCCAAATGGCATTACCATATATTAAAAACATCCCAATTTCATCGCAAAGGTGGTCTTGCTGCGATCCTCTGACACAACCTTGATCTGATGGTACCATGAGAAAAAATTAGTGAATTAACAGGCTTCCTTCCCTCCAACATTCTCCAAGACTTCATCTATAAACGGCATTGGAAACAGGTCATGAATGCATGCATCATTGAGCTTCCTTAGATCTACGCATATCTAGGTTTCATCCTGTTTCTTTCTCCCTGAACTACCATAGAACTTACCCAGTCTAATTCCTCCACTCGCTCAATGATCCCAACTTCGAACATCTTATCAAACTCCCTGCGTACCATTTCCTTATATTTTTGTTTCAAATGGTAGGGTTGTTGTTTTACGGGCTTCACATCAGGCTTCAAATTAATCTTCATCACGCCCAAGTCCCCTGCAATCCCCTTCAGATATGAGAACTTGGTAGGAAACAAGTCCTGGTATTCGTACAACAGTTCTGCAACCTTATCAACTATATCCTCATCCCGGTAGTTGACTATCTTCGAAAACTTTGGCTACGCGTACGAACTAATGTTTACTTGTATAGTCTTAGAGGCTCTATTATGTCAGGGATTGCTACTTTGGGTCCTTCAACGTCGCGCTGTCCCTCAGACTCCTGGATGTTGATATTTCTAGGATCACGTTCTTCTTCTTCTACGTCACATTATATCATTTCAACGCATGGCGTAGCTGCGTATTCCAATTTGGTTGAACCCAATCTACCTGGTCCTTAGGCATTCTAAAGATTGCAACCTTAATTTCTTGGAGTGCTTCATCAATACATTTGAAGCCATCCTCAAAGTTGAAGGTTAACAAGAAACTCTCCTTAAGGATACCCACTTAGCTGTTCCATGGCATAACTCTGTCTCCAGGTACCAATTCATCGGAATGGTATCCAAGGTATAACAAAATATGTGCACCCATTTAGGCTGAGGGCTTTCTCCCCATGCTTTAGTCCATCGCTCCAGATGTTCGCTCAGATCGTCTTTTCTAGTGTATTTCTTTGTCATACGGATATTAGCATGCCCAAACCTCAACTTCATCATTCGCCTGTATTCTTTCCAATCACCAAATCTTTCCTTATGTGTACCCCACCAACGGGTGGGTGTAGCGTGCAACGCCAGATCTAGTGCTTGGAATCGATGCTCCTCTGGTACCTCCCTTTCAAACTTATCCAAAAACAAATTAACATCATCTAAACCATCGTAATGAGGTATAATTTGTAACTCTGTAGATACGCATTGAAGTGATTTGGTCAACATGTTGCAACACAACGAGGAGACCTCATCTAATCTATTTTGCCAATGCTCAAGCTCTTCATCAAAATCTTAGGTGTAGGAGCTATCTTTATCCCACGTAAGTCATCCATTTGTTGTAGGATTGATCCAGTCCTCATCTCATGCAGTGATCTTATATATTTGATCCAGATCGTCCTCTTCTTCATAATCGTGGTTTCGTTCTGGTTATCACGCACCTTTAGATGGATCTAAGGGAACAATTACCCAGAGCTCTTTCCTCTCAAATATCATTCTACGTTTCTTAATATTAATTACTACATCCATATCGAAGGCCAATCAATGAAAAATAGCGCAGGGTAAGGATTATTATCATCCCTTATCTCTATCACCTCAAAATCAGACAACGCACTTGCTCTTTCAATATCAATCGTTATCCCATACAAGCGCCCCATAGGAATGATTTTCTACTGATTGGCCATGCAAAGATAGATAGGAGATCACTGCAGCGCAAG
Source organism: Pinus taeda (assembly GCA_000404065.3). Taxonomy (NCBI): domain Eukaryota; kingdom Viridiplantae; phylum Streptophyta; class Pinopsida; order Pinales; family Pinaceae; genus Pinus; species Pinus taeda. Next base: position 188,574 of record APFE030939517.1, on the reverse strand, counting down.
TCTCCCCATTCTTTCCCAAGTTTTTTTTGGCAATACATTCGCATCCGATCCTAGATTGAGAATTACTTGTTCCATTTCATACTCCCCGATCTGCGCTATTAGCCTCATTTAACGTCCTGTTCATTTCTTAATTTTTCCCATTTCTCACAAAGCACGTGGTTTTGGAGGAGCCTTGACCTTTCCTGTACAATTATCAATTAATTGTTGAAGCCCTTCAACTTCCTTTTGATCCCACAACAACTTCATACTCGTCTTTAGAAAGGTGGCTAATAGTGAAGTATCTACGTCTTGTGCTTCGTTGTTTCCACTAGGCTCATTCTGAGTTCCTGAGGTAGAGGCCTCAACAAAGCTCTTTTTGGCTTCCATAAACATTTCTTTAGCTTGGTTTAGGTCGAATCCAACTTCCTTCTCTGTAGCCTTGCGTACCCATGCTTCATTTTTCGACTACTTTCCCTTATCTTCTCTTGTGGCAACACCATTTCACGATACTATATTAATGCCAGGATCTTCTTTGCGGGGCTCCGCTATCACCATTTGAATGTTCTGTGTAGGTGTTTGTGTCTTCTTCTCCTACATCTTGGCTATTAGTACCAGGAAATATTTGATAACATGATCAAACTGTTGGCAATACTGGCAGGAGGGATGCATTAGATTCTGACAGTTGCACACAAAATGGCCTGCTATCCCACAATTATAAAAAATGATTTTACCATGACCCCTTCGAGCCCCTCCTCCTCCTCTTCCTTGACCCTAGAATCCTCTGCGCACTACACCCACACCCTGATCCCAAGGCTGATTTTCCATCTACATTCTATATGTAGGGGTTTACTCCATCATAAGTTCTTAGCTCTCGCAATTGTGTTCATCACGCCCAACCAATTTACAAAAAGTACAAAATAATTGTTATGGCGTTTGCACAAATTTTTGTAGGAGATGAAAATGATCAGTTGCGTGCTTCCTGACTACTTAACAAATAGCGCACCATAAGGGTACTCCCATACTCAATCCAATGATGTTTTCTGGTTTTATAGGGATAGGACATCCCCCAATGAGATAGTTCTGATAAACAGGACAATGGTCCTTTTCATGACCTCGTCCTTTACATTTCAAGCACCAAACTTCTGCGCGCACCTCGGGTTGCGCTTGCTTTCCCTTCTTCAAGCTCTACAATTCCATGTGCAGGCTTGCCAGCTTCGATTGAATCTAGTGTACCCCCATATTCGTATCCCGCACTGGGGAAGCTTCTAATCTCATAGTTATCTCCATTGCTTCTGCTTGCGTTCCTATTTCCTGTTGTGATAATGACACTCTTAGATGTGGTAGGAGCGAAGCAACATACTAGTCTCTATGTCGAGCATATGTAATTGTCATATTAGCCTGCTGAATCAAACATTTTAATCTTTGATCAAAGCCCCATGAAAACTCATTTACCCTCTATTGAATCTCCTTGAACTTTGTTACAGACTGAGTGTGAGATTTGTGCTTCTTGAATTCACTATTCAACGCTTCCTCGGTCTCTAGCATAATCGCAGTGGGCTTATCTGTGCAGAACTTGATGTACCAACTCAGTGTTCTATCTTTCAACGCTATGACTGGCTGCACTTTCTTCATATTGTTATCAGTGATTTGTTGTGTCATCCATATAGCATCTGCGACAAACCAGAATTTTTCTAGGTCTTCAGTTCCAACACCCTTAAAAATAGGTAACTTCACTGTATTCGCCACATTAAATGATGGAGGTGGGGGAGGAGGCAGAGGTAGAGGTGTGTGAGGTGGAGGTGGAGTGGATGGATGAGGTATTCCTGCAATACCCTGACTCACAAGATGTAGCGTACTTCAAGGTGTTCTCAAAATATTACCTTCTTCATTGCTATCAGAAGATCCTAATAGCGGACTGTATTTAGATCTTGATTCTTCATTTCTTCTTAATTATCTTCCACTTTGTGTAGTCCCAAACATCAATTTAAATGCATAACCCACTTTTTGCACAATAGCATCTTAACCCAAGTCTTCAAATATTTCGAGTACTTACCTCTTGGGCCTTTGAAGAACCTGCGCTCTGCTTCACTGTAGCTGACGGATGTCTTGATTGCGAATTCAATGATGAACCTTCCCAAAATAGAATCTATCCAGTGGTCGACGACCTACACAATTTTATTTTCTGAAGCCTTCAAGCACTTCACTAGTTCTTGGGGTCCACACAATAGGGTCATCAAGGTTCCATGTACCCTAACTATCTTCTAATTTGGATAGCCACTCATGAAATTCACAGGGGAAAGAGTAGAAGAATATTTCATGTTCGTCTGTATATAGGTATCTATTCAGCCACTCTTCCTTCGATAAGCACAAATTTCTATTCTCCTGAGCTGCAAATGTGTGCAGTTTCTGATCAATCCACTTCTCAATTTCTTTCTTAGTGGGGAACCAATTATCACACATCCCTTTAGATATATCCCAGTCCCGGCAACATAACCATTTGTTGGCTTGATGGGGCCTGACCTAGGTTCAACACATCCCTTTAGAAATATCCTAGTCCCAACAATAGAACCATTTGTTGGCTTGATGGGGCCTGACCTAGGTTCAACGTTAGTTTCACCAACCAAAAAAACCCTAAATGTTGTCCCTTTCAGCAACAACTCGCATAGCACAGGCTACAACCTTACGCGAAGCAGTATTGGGGGATGACAAAACTAGGTTTCTGCATCCAAAGGTCAATTTGATAGTTCTTTTGGTTCCTAGGGCTTATTTCTATTTTCGTGAACCTTAACCCTTCCGAAATAGATAATTACAGTAATTTACTTAAACAACTTCTAGATCTTCGTGAAGGTCTTTAATCATTCATAACATGCATAAATAGTATTGATCTACTACTTTCGTGTACTAGAGAATTTCAACATAGAGTGAAAATGCAGAAACTTGCAAAAGTACGAAATAATACACAAATACACAAAAAATGTCTCAAAATCATCTTTATTAGGTATAATTATTCAAGTACATAGTTATTTTCCCTGTGCACTCAGTTGTAGGGGCCCATGCACTCAGCTTGTGGAATTACCAAGGTCTCTGCATACTCAGCTACAGGAGCCTTCCCCTTTGCCTAAGTACAGGAAACAAATATTTCCTATCTTAACTTACTTTCCCTTACAAATATTTCTATCAATTAGATGATCCCTTAGACTCACTACGACTCTTTTATTTATAGCCTTTCTTTTATCATACCATGGTATGTGGACCATGGGCGGGTCTCAAAACCTTCCTATCACCTACCCACCTAAGGGACTAAAGCCCCTTTTACTTTGACTATCTTCGCGCTCTGCTTCCACATTTCGCAGAGACTTTACATCTTTACAAAAAGAAATTACAAAATTTATCAAAATTTACCCTAGGGACCCTTTCCCAACAAGAGGTCAATATTGTTGAAGAACCATTCCTTGCCATCATTCTAGTGGGTCGAGACTGACATATATGAACTCACAAGGGTCAAGTTTCTCTGCCAAGGGGGACACGATTCCTTCTCTTCTTTGTTGATCGAATCCTTCATTTATTGGGTTAAATTTCTTAAGGAAAGAGGGAAACATATATTATTTGGGAAGATGAGTTTATTGTTGGATTGAGTTTGGCACTTCAATGGGATGAATTCTGAGCTTACATGAGCCATGTCTCTCCATCATTTCAGTGGTTGGGTTCCTTAACTTGTTGGTCGTACTCCTTCACTGATTGAAGAGGACATATTTCCTTCATTATCAGGCTGATACATCTCTCATTTTATAGTTGTGTTGACTATTCTCAATGATTGATATCAATATGGAAGTTGTGTGAGTAAATCAACTAACAAAAAAATTCTTGTAGTGTCCCCTTGGTTGTAGGAAAGATTAAAGGGATAAGTGTTAAAGGGATCAAACTCATGTAGCCTATATTGTTGACAGTCCTCAAGAATTAGAACACTAAATTTAAATACTCAATGTTGTGTTTTATATAAGGTTCCCCTGTTGCAATTATCACTATGTATTTCATTTGTTGAGTATGTGTGAAACTTCTATGTTTCTAGCTTATTGTTAATGTGATGGTCTATAAATAAATGGGTTATTTATGATATTGCATGGTATATAAATTTTTGGTTGAATTTTGGTTGTGCAATTGTACCAGTGCTATGTGTTTTTGGTTCAAGATAAATTAAAAAACAAAAATTATACCTATAGTGGTGTACTCTCAATGTGTTTGATGAAATATCTCACTGAAAACATTCATTAAAACTAAAAAAAACTTAGTAGCCATTTGGGCATTTCCTAGTGGGAATATTATAGTGACATTAGAGGATGTTCTTGGAAAAAATTGGAGTCTAAGGGCAGATCATCAGTTATTTAATGAGTGGTGAAGGTCATCCATATGTCACTTACAAAAGGAAGGGTCTCCAAGAAAGATAAGAGAGGAAGAAGAGACCCTTGGCAAGGGGAAGGGGGTAGAAGAAACACCTGAAATAGAAGATCCAAAAATGGGTGACAAGGAGACCCAAGCATTTAACATCCTTCTTAATGCACTGAATGATTTAGCTAAGGGCCAAAAGGAGATGGTGGATTTGATGAGCCAAATAACACACAAGAGAGCTCCCACGAGGAAGGAACAAATAAATGGAGAGGGGTCTACTAGTGGAGAGGAAAGTCATGCCCATACTACCCCACAAAGCCACTCACGCTCATATAGCAGAACACCTAGACCTAACATGCCTTAGTTCATATAAGAGACAACAAAGGACCAAACATAGAAGATAAGTCAAGGGATTCCTTATGTAGATTATTTGGAGAAGTATAGAGCACTGGGATGTGAGTTCCAATCTATCATGAGTTTCATTGATTTTTTCCACCTGTTGAGGCCTCGGATTTCTGCTAATCCAACATGGGGGATAACCACCCAGTCCAGACCTTAAGACAACTCCTTTTTCATTTAAAGTGGTGGTTCCAATTGAGGATAATGGGACCAGTTTCCCAGTATGGGTTTTAAAATGAGAGTGGGTGGTTTACGAGTGATTGCAATAGAATAATGATAACTTAAATGACCTATTCTATCATGCAAATCTCTAGCTAACTTAATATAATATAAGCTTGGGTATTTCTGTATAATATGCGATCTACAAATATTTCTGCTTGACATGTGATAATAAATATCAATCACGCATAAAACAGAGATGATAACGTGTAAAGATAATTTCTTTGACTAAATAGTTAGTTAAAGAAATGTATAAGCTATATCGCATATGTGATGATATATATATGAAAATAAACAATCTCAGCTAGGCATCATACAATAATGCAATTAATGCTTAATAGAAAGAACATATCTCATATACAATTCATGAAAATAAAGTGTTGTCACTAATTAAACAAAAATAGGAATAATCATACAAGATAGAAGTACCATATATGTGAAGTTATGCGCATTTGACTAATGACATAGATCAACTCATTTCTTCAGATCAAATTATCTTCCAAGTATACAAAAGTGCATCAACAAAGGAAAGTAGTCTGATATTTAAAAGAAACGATCATGTTCCATAATTTCACCAAAGCATTCACAAACTTAAAATAGTGCATTCTTTGCAAATGTATAAATACTATTGTAATTAATGTTCGAAAATAGATTATACAAACATTTAAGGAGGTTTCAAACAACCTTCCTCCTAACTAGTTAACTAACTCTAAAATAAAAAGTGACTTGATGAGCATAGGCTATGATGATGATTTGTTGTCTTCCAGCTTGTCCTTTAAATCACATATATCAGCCATTGGTTTGACTTGAGGAGGTGCCCTGAATTGTGTTCTGATCTGTCCTGCAAAAATTGCATCTGTGGGAGGTGGCAGCATCCACTGAGTTGAATGGAGTGAGAAGTTAAGGGTCATGATTTAACTGTGTGGCTTAACAAGGTATTGCCAATACAACTCCCAATCAGTCTTTGCTAACTTTGTGATAGCTTCCCTTTGAGTTTCTGCTCTTTCCTTCCATCTATTATGCAAGTCATTTAAATCGGGCAATTCTTTTGGGTTGCCTTCTTTCACCAGGTTGGTGGCAAACAGAGTGTGGTTTACCACCTTTACTATGTTCTTTGACATCCCAACCTCTCTTTCCACTGCTAGTTCATCTTGTTTGATCCTTGCATCCTAATCCGTGAAAAGAATGTCCTTGTGTGTCTCCTCCATCTCAGGTAGATTAGCTTTCCTTCCCTCTTTTGTTTCTTTCCATTCGATGAACTTTGAGATTCTTGTGTTTATATCAGTAAACTCAGTTCTCTAGCCAATCACTTTATCCATTAGCTGGTCACTAGTGATCAGATAAGGAGCGATATGTGACATCTTTTGGAAAAATTGTTCTTGTTGTTTTAATAAGACATGATTCAGCTCTAGTGCCTCTTTGATGAATTCCTCAACAGTAGGAACATCCTTATATATTTCCATGGCTTGCTACAAGTCTTGGAGTTGCTGTTTTTGGCCGGTATGTCTTCTTCATGGCTTATCTTCAGCACCTCCATGCTCTATTGCAATTGGGCCAGCTGCTCAACGACCTGCCTATTCACACATGCCTTCTCTGTTTCGAGTTGCTGATCGAGCTATGCAATCTTCTCTTCCTTTTCATGTAACAAAAGAGATATATTGGTAGCTTTTTCCATGGTGGCAGTTGCGTATTCTCCTTTAAACTGTGACAATCTAGTCAAGTTTTTAGTTGGGTTGGAAGGAATGTCTTTCCAAACTATGTCCATTGGCTCATTTCCAGGTGGAAGCTCGAGGGTTTCTATCCTTCTCCTTTTCCTCTGTCTCCTTACTACAACTTTGTGCAGCGGGCTGTAGAACACATCAAGAGGAGGGATTTCAGTCACCTTTAAGACAATTTTCGATGTGGGTAGAATGGGAATGATTTCAATCTACTGAGACGTCATCACTTGCTCATCTATTGGTTCAGACTCTGTGTTTTTTTGAATATGCAGAGGAGTTTGATACTCCATAGTTTCCAGGGCATCTGTTGTCTTGGGAGTGTCTTGTAGTTTCTTATTGAATTGATCCCATTCCTGCTCCAAACTATTGCTTTTGATCTCTGAACTGATATCTTTAAGTAAGGTGCTCATACCCTGCTTTTCGGCTGAATTCCTACTGGATTTTGTGTATTCTGGGTGTCTTGGGCCTTCCCTGTATCTAGTGCTTTCCCTGTATCTACTTGAGACTCTATGTGAGAATCATGTCCCTCATTGTTGATAGTCACACTGGGCGTAGACTTGTCCTCGATTTTTAACAAATGTAGTGGAATTATCTCGAGCCTTTTGTTTCTGAACTCCTGAAAGCTCTAAAAATCTTCAGGACTTAGATTGGTCCTTGCCCATTCGAATGGTTGTTTGAAGGATTGAACTGACTATAAAAGGTCTTCAAAATCATTAGCCTCATGGTTATAAGTCTTGATCTTTACTGCAGTAGTGATGTTATGTGCTATCTTGTCTGGATCAAATTTCCTTTTGGGAAAAGCATGGAGCCTGAGGCTTTCTAGGCTTATTGACTCCTTTATTGCGTGGTTAAAATTTGCTAATGAAAAGGAACCGCACCTAATATGAAAAGATGGTCATAATAATTTCTTGTTTTCTTTGAGAACTTTGGTTAAGCCTTTTCCCACGTTCTGGTGGGCTATTTCTCTTGCTAGCAATTTATTAGAGACATACAAAGGGAGGACATGTGGGTTTATCGTACTACCAAAAACCTTGATGTATGTGAACCATTCTTCAACAAAATATTTTTCGACTGCAAGAATGTCTGTAGCGACTTCTTGGGAAAACGTGGGGGATTTCTTATTGAAAATTAATTGAAGTAATGGAAAAATAACAACATGGCATATTTTATAGAAATGGGGTATATAATTGGATTCCCAAATTTGTTTATGGCTGAGATGGATAGGGTAGGGGTCCTGCAAGGTCCATTTCCATTCCATGATTGGAAATTTAGTGCATAAATAGATGGCATCCATAATGTAGGCACTAAAATAGAATGGAGGAACATTTTCTGGAGAGGAGGATCTCTTCTGCCAATATTTGGTGATGATAGTGGCTAGGTTATTGTAGGAATTTACAAGGTAAGTTCCTCAGACAGAACACCAGAAGGACACCGCTCACAAACAGATCACAGATCAATACACCAGTATTTTGATGTGGTTAAAACCCTCAAAGACGGAAACAGTCCACGGCCTGCGCCAACGTGGCTACTACAGGCAATTTATTAATAAAAGAATGAAAATTTACATAAGCTTCTCTCATGCACGGTTAACCTACAAATGACCCTCCATGCGCTTTTAAATAGAATTCATGGACCAATCGGGTGTCAAGCCATGGATCAAGTGTCGGTAATACCGATGAGAGAATGAACCGTCGGATCACTACATATCGTGACCGTCGGATTGTAAGTTACAAAATGTACAACGGTAAAGAAACACACTTTACCTAACTCTAGACCTAACTCTATACTAGACCAAGTTATACTTAACTATTCCTACATGTCGGAATATCCTAACACTAAATTGGCCACCCAATTAGAGTACCGGAGTGGAACTATTATCTTGGCATCAAGAAGCGTCTTAATTTCTTTCTCAATTGATGGAAAAAGCAAATGATTAATCTGCCTGAGTTTCTGTTTAAATGGTTTAATACCCTTTTTCAGGGGAATATTGTTGAATTATGTTCACATCATATGTCTTGAGATTCTCATATGACCTGTTGGGCATGGAATCCCCCCAAGGCATGTTTTGGGGCTTAAAGCCCAAGTTTTGACCGAATCTTCTTGTAAAAGCTCCGCGAATTATGGGCGCGGGGCGCAAAACTATAATAGAGTCACGAGGTTGTCCACCCTAATTTTTGTAATGTAATTTCAGTTGGATAGACCTACCCATGGTCTACGAACCATGGGATTGTATAAATAGAGCGAGGCTCTAAGTGTATAAGATAACTAATAGAAGAAAGAATAGACTAAGAGGAGAAATCTAAGTGATTGAGTCGAAGTGAAAATTGTCTATGTGGGTCATAGAGTAGGAGAAGGCTTTGCAACTGAGTGCGTAGAGGCCTAGTAGTCCACAGCTGAGTGGATAGACCCCTGCCACTGAATGCACAGGGCAGGTCAAGTTTGTAACCATGGGGAGAATAAATAAAGAGAAGTTTTACTATATTTCTATGTATCTTTTCCTGGTTTAATGCATGATTGGATATAATTTGCAAGTATATTGTTTATTTACTACACGAACTTGTATGAACACTTTTTATAACTAATTATAACTTAAGACATTCAAGTAGGCGAAGGTAATTAACTAGTATTGGAAGATAAGTAAGATCTTGGGTAATAGCATAGAGCATGGCGCTGGAGCTCCACAGACCCTAGTTAGGGTTGTGAAAAGGCAGTATATTGGGCCGCGAGGAACAGGAAAGTGCATGAAGCAACCTGTGCGTAGGAATAAATAGTGGACTAGTCAAACCTCTCAGACATCTCAAGGGTGTGGAAACCTGGTTCTAACACCCTCCCATACTACTTCAGGTGAGACCTCAGTCCGCGCTCAGCAGACTATTGCCGAAAGGGCCAGTAGTATAGGGATTTGTTTGGCTAATTAACTTTGAACTTGGGTCAGGCCCCAACAAGCCAACAAATTGTTCCATTGCCAAGATCGGGATCTACATGGAGATGTCTGATGTTGTATCACTGGAATCTGACAAAGAAAGGAATTGAAGATTGATTGGACAGAAACATTCATGAGTTTGCGGCGCAGGAAAACAAGAATCTGTGACTATCAAAGGAAGAGTGGTTAGACTACTACTTATATACGGAGATCCATGAAATTTTCTTTGCATCCTTTCCCACTGAGTGGTATGAGTCAATCGTGAAGCTAGCGGATAGCTAAGGAAGGTGTAAAGTCGACAAACCTATTGTGTGGACCCCATAATTGGTGCACAGATTGGAAGCATCGAAAGATAAGATCACACGCACTATCGATCACTGGCTCGATCGAATCATAGGAGGATTCATCACCGAATTCACAGGTAGATACTTCAGTCAGCTATAGAAAGATAGAACGACACTTCCTCAAGGGACCGTGAGGTAAGTACGTTAAATCTTTGAACACTTGGATTAAAATGCGGAGTCATCTAATGAGGTGGAGGAATTGCCCAGACGGCCAAAAGTGGCCGGAATTTGGGAAAAAAAAAATTCAAAATATCTTGTAGAGATAGTGTTTGAATCATGTTTTTGATGGTGGAAATGGATTTAGCACCATCAAAAATGTCGAGGACACCTAAAATTTTGAAGTTTAACAACTATAACTTGGATTTAGAAAAACCCTTGCTGGATTTTATCTAAATATGACCAAAATTTCAATAATTTTTTGGGAAACTCCTCCGCCTCGTTAGACTACAAGTTAAAATGCTACTGTGTGAAAAGAAAGTTATGCAAATAAATTGATGTCTGGGGCTAGACAAAGTGGGTGAATCTATAGAAATGAAGGTAGCACAGAACTAGAAACTAGCCCTCTGGTTTCACCTCCGTGAGGGGACAAAAAGGCCTCGCAAAGGTCTCGCTAAGAAGTGTGATCAATTTGATAAGGAAGAGAATTCCATGCATACCACACCCTCCCACCACCACCAATTTCACCATCTTCACCCCTGTCTTTGCCCATACCACCTCCGCCACCACCGCAAAGCAGTATGGCAAGAGCGATAAAGCTACCAGTGTTCAAGGGAGTAGGGAATGAAGATCCAGACCAGTTTTGGTTCATGATAAAAGTTGTATGGGAAGCATAAGGTGTCACAAATGATAATATAAAGAAGGTAACATTGGTCAGTGCTTTGTAGGATCATGCACTAACCTGGTACATTAAGCATTCCAATGACAATCCAAATGCGGTGATCACGGAATCACAATGCTACTAGGGGACATCTCGTGGGAATTGGATCAAAGACTAAAGTGCACAATTCACGAAGCGAACATGACATTAACAAATGGGCAATACCACAAACGGTTTGTAGCATCGTTAACACTGCATCTATGGAACCTGCTATTGCAACAAAGGCTAACCACTCAGGCTGAGGCTTTGGAGGTCGCAATGAGATTGCACGAGACTCTGATACAAGATACTAACCTGGGAGTTCAGTAGATTCACGTGCAGTTGAAAAACTTGTGCCTGGAGATGTAGAGTTTGAAACAAGATAGGACAACTTGCCCAGAGATGCATGATGAAGTATGGTGCATAAAATGCAAGGGTCAGGGACATGACAAGGACCACTGCCCGGTGTTCGTAAATTACCTTGCAGGAGGAGGGCCAATGCTAGTAAGACCGGAGGCACAAGCAAGACCAAGCACGGTGGCTGAATTGTAGTGAACGATTTGTCACATAGGAGGAAATCATGCTATAGATAACTGCCATGTATTACAGAAGTGTAAGAAAAATTCATAGCAGTTGTTTTGTAATTTCTGTAGGTCGGTAGGACATGATGAACGCACCTATAGAAGTTATGAACTGATGATGGATAAAACTCCTATCTATAGAGTTTAGGCTGAAACATGGGTCCTCGATCAAAACATAGGAATGGCACGCACCAGATTTCAAGGGCGTGGACGAGGCTGAGGTGTAGGGGGGCCAGGAAGAGGTCGCAGACAGCTGATATGCTACAATTGAGGAGGGAGAGGAAATTATGCCTGTAATTGTACAAGTCCAAAGTGACCATCATGCTTGTATTGTACATTGTCTAATCATGAGATGGATGATTGTCCCACACTGATAGCAAGTTTGCATGATAAAGGAGCACTCCAAGCTTCCCTGAGTCAGAACCTGCAAATGATGAGGTATGAGCCACACGAGGAAGAACCTAACGTAAATATCATGCTCTTGAGTGGATTACAACAGGAGATCACAAAGGCAAGCAACTTGAAGAAAGTACCTGGGCTTGCAAGGGTCCAACGAAGGAACCAAAAAGTGATTTAGAAGATACTAAGGAGACCTTCATGGGAGCTAAGAGGAGCTTCACTGATGCCTACACTTCGAGAAGTAAAGACAGAGTGGAGCCGGAAATGGACCCTTACTACGTTCTTGGAGACATGCGTGAATTTGCTGCACGATAACAAAGTTGTAAATGGGCTGCTAGAACTCATAACTAGATGCGCCGGGACCACGCCAGGAGAACCACATGTAGTCTGGAAGCTCAGGAAGCACAACACGCAAATAGGAAGGGAAATGAGATTGACCACGTAGATTGGGGAATATGAAATGGACCAAGTGATTATGGATCTAGGGTCAGAAGTGAACGTCCTACCAAAAAAAACATGGGAGTGTATGGGCAGGGTTGTGTTGTAATGGTTTCCTATCCAACTGCTAATGGCGAACCAACAAAAGATCCTACCTACGGGGATATTGTAGGGAATCACGGTAGATATTGGAGCAAGCGTGCTAGTAGATTTTGAAGTAATAGAGATTTTTGATGACAACAATCCCTACCCCACGCTATTGGGAATATATTGGGCCACTGACATGAATGGAGTGATAAATCTAAAGAAGCACAATATGATCTTTGAGAAAAAGTCTCTGCGCGTAGTGGTACCTTTAGACCCTGTAGAAGAATCGCGCTACATGGAGCCAGTGCGAAACTATGATAGCGACAATGACTTGGACTACATTTACAAGATAACCACGTGGGAGCAAGACTTGGTAAATCCAACCGCGGATGGCTGAATCTCATGGGAGTGCGAAAGTTCCTGCACATCAGATTCTGACAAGGAGATAGAACAGTGGAAGAATATATTACACAAGGTAACCACGCTCAACTGTAACATGATGACAAGGCCATTGCGCTGTGTAGCAACAAAGGTAAGAGATCTACCTACGTATGATGGGTTAAGTGAGGTGGATGACTTCCTGAACAAATTTGAAAGGGAAGTACTAGAACAACAGTGTTTCAACGCTTTGAAATGGATACTGTGAGCTACGCCCGCAAGATGGTGGGTACGCACCAGAGAAGTTTTGAGGACTGGAATGAATGTAGAAGGATGATGCACATGCAGTTTGGGAAGCCTCCGATTCAATTAACAGACAAAATTGTCGAACCAGTTGGCCCGTGCACTCACCTATCTAGGTGCATACAGGCATATGGTGCAAAACCTGCATGAATGCACACCGTCCTCGCGGTATGAGACATGATCAGTAAGCAAGTGCTGGTAAGGAAATGGCACGAACAACCCCTCGGGTTGTGATCACGAAGTATGGAAAGACCAAGAGTGCAGAAGAATATCCACGTAGAAGCTTTTAACAAAGTACACAAAGCACTGGACAAGGTCCATAATGTGAAGTGGACTAACTGGGACCTGTGCGTACTAGTGGTTCTATGGGCTTATAGGACCACATGTAAGAACCTGACTGCGCAGGCACCGCCAAGGCTGAAGTATGAAGCATTAGCTGTAAGCCCTATAGTACTTGGAGAGCTTAGACCATGCATGATAGCACTGGTAGATACGACGGTTTGCGGAACCTTGGAAGGAAAAAACCAATAGGGAAATTTTAGGCTCCAAGAACTTGAAGAGAAAGGGTATGATTAAGGAAGAAAAGTGCTCTGGTGGACGCAGAAGTCAAGAAGCTAGAGGACGAGATAAAGGAATATTTTCTCGGAAAAAAGAACAAGGTGATAAGGTAGGATGTGTACGATCACAATGATAGTTTTAAGGCGTATCGCTGCGAATTGATCAGTCTGATGCCTTGGCTTGGACCACACATTACTAAGCGAATTGACCAGGGTAGCGCATTGCAGATGGTAAAGCATGTGATGCCGACCGTAATAATGAAAGGTGGGTATTTTCTAGGGAACATGATGGATGAGAGGATGAAACTTTACATGGGTTGTGAGACCACCTGACTAGCTGAAGGAAGTACAGCCTTAGCACTCCAAGTAGTTGAAAGGAAGCGTGGGACTATAAACTATTCTGCCCGAGAGCTGTGTGATGCTGGAGCTGTACGAAAAAGAAAAGATTCACAAGGTTTGCGACCATGCATGGGGGGTTGCACTACCGCAAAAGTTGGCTAGAAAATGACAGTCGAAGTCACTATTCATGATGGGATGCTCGATTTAAGACCAAATGGAGTGGATGGTAGGCATTTAAGATGCGATTTATGGGCAAGATTTGCGAAAATCTACCACCAAGGGAGCATTAATGAACTAGATTTGGGGGGAACAGTCGAATTGAAATTCAAAAAGCATTATAAATTACAAGGGGCTACCTAGAAAATAACACTTGGTCATTTGTGAATTGAACTATTGAGAAGAGTCTTGATTGTTGTGTGCCGAGCATTGATTGAGCCCCTGAGTTCGTGAGTGCTAGATTTTTGGACGAACACGATGGCATCAACTAAGGAAGTTATGGAGATAACAGAAATGACTGCCGAAGAGGCCGCGCAAGACCTAACTGAGGGGGATGCTCCAAAAGGTGTTGGGATTATGGCAGAAATCCCAAAATCACTGCACACGCCAAGACCAAAGAAGGAAAAACAAGGCTGGTTCGTATACGTGTGTCCCTGTGGAAACCATTGTGCACCAAGCTGTAAATGGAGGAGAAGGGGAAAGTCATAACCATAGAGACTGATGAAGAAGAAGAAGACCTAGAGGACCTAATCATCACAGACGACAATGACAAAGGCATGGAGGAGGAAACTGAGCCTGCGCACCCGCCGACAAAGTTTTCTGCCTATGTCCCCCCGTGGAATGGGAAGGCTAAAGTGCCCAAGGACCTTGATAAGACCAAGATCTCACTCCAAACCCCACTCCTCCCAGACAACATTATTTTTGAGGGCATGCACTTGGGACAGGTTCCGAGCTTAAAATTCAAAGATTGGGACCTCGCTGACCACGCGAAGTTCCCTCACCTTGAGACCTCGTACCTCATGAAGCCCAAGAAGAACACCATGGTGGGGGTTACAGAATTAGAGCCGTGAAAGTGGTTGTGCAGAGTGGAAAATGTTGGGCTGCTTAACCTACTCTGGGTGCCGCATTTCCACCGCACCCCAATAACCATTTTTCGTCATTAGGCAGCTACTCTGCCTAGTGCATGATGGGTGTTTGTGGCTGGAGGAACCCATCCCCATCACCACAAACTTGATTCACCACATTTCCCAGCTTCCCCCAAGCCATGAAGAAAAAGTACAAGCTGGGAAAGAAGAAAAGGGGCTACACCATATCCAGCATCAATGACAAAGCAGTGAAAGTAGCAACCCAAATACTAGCCAGTAAGGTCATGCACAAGTGTCGCGCAGACGAGGTACCCTCGCCGGTGGTAGCACTGGCTAAGCAATGCACGAAGGGGGTCTAGTTTAACTAGTGCGAGTTCCTCTGCAAGGAGTTTTTGGAGAATTGTCGTGAAGCTTAGGAATAGGGAAAAACATTACACTATGCATGGCTTCTGCTGTCCATAGTTCTCGTGGCAAGGGAATTACTGGAGGATAGTCAATTCCCCATAATTGACAGGGATCTGCTGGGGGACGCAAAGTATGCTTCACTCTGGGCCACAAAGGATGCCACTAGGATCCGCGAAACTAAAATATTCTGGGTGTTCATGGAGATGAACCTCAAAATGGGGATCAACTAAAATTCGTGGTTGTTGCCCACTGTCTACAACAACCTTCAAAGTTTTGGAATTTAAATTGGACATCCATACCATTTACATTAGAGCACGGAAGGACCCGACCAAACAATGGAGGAAGCTAGCCTTTGTAGCCACAAACGATGTCATCTTTAATGTCCTAGATACATGGCCACTGGAGTGGCATGCTCTAGACATCGTAGAGATAGAGAAGTCAGTGACACAGAGGAAGAAAGACGAGGCCAAGCTACGCGTCGCATAATTGGTAGAAAAGAGAAGGAAGGAAGCAGTAGCAATAGAAGTGCAAGCGACACGAGATGTTGCAAAGACAACAACTGAGTAGGAAAAGGCAGTAGCAACAACAACATAGGAGGTATCCACAAATGCGCACAAGGGCCAAACATTGTCTTCGCATGGGTGGGAACCAGAGGAAGAATAGGGAGTTGCAGATCCACAAACCATGTCAACACAGATGAAGTGCCAACACCCAACCGAGCAGATAGGGTTGTGTAAGAAGGTCAAGGCATCGAAGTTGTCTATTGACCTGATAACCCTAATCGAGGGTGATCTCCATGACATCAATGAGACAATGCATGATTTCACCTCCAAGGCCCTCCAAAATTTCATGTAGGAGAACCAAATTTTGTTGGGGGACCTCAGAGCATAGCTACAGGAGTTGCAGGTGCGCCCTCCTCAGGCTAGTACCCTTTGAACCAGCCTCACAGTCAGAACAACGACAACAGAAGAGATGTTGCATGCTCAGGTGATGAATACAATAGTGCTACCAGAAGGGGCATTAGTGACAATAAATGAGGCCAACAGGCCTATGGTTAGCACATTGAAGCGTCTCAATATCAATATGGTTGCACTCCCATGAGATACCTTATATGTTTTGCACGATGGGATAGCTACAGAGCTGTGAGCTAGGGAGAGCCATACACTACAAGTCCTCAGCGAGTAGAAAATCAATATGGAACAATCAAGCTTGTAGCGTGATGAAGTGGTGTCACAAAATCGACAGTTGGTACAGGTAATAGACGACGCTTGCCATAGCATCCCAGAGATATCCATCCCAACAGACATACCAGCAAAGGTGCGCATCCACAGGTTAGTAGTAGGGGTGCGTGAGGCGAGGGAGGAAATGACAAAGGTTCAGCTGAAGCTTAACCTTTATATCACCAAGATATGGTTAAAGGCATAGCCGTCCATCCCTCTAGAAGTGATAGAACAGTGCACTAGCACTATTATAGCGGGACTGGATGAGATTGGTAGTGCAGTGCGAGACTGCACCAGCATGTTGGAAGAATCATTTGAGGTCCTCACAAATTTGCAGGAGGACCCCAACATCCAGCGCTTGGAGACATAGTCACGAGAACTCCAATAATAGTATGACAATGTCAAAGGAACTACACAGACGATGGCCCTCACTCAGAGGCTCGCGCGGATGCAACAGGCCAAAGTACTGAAATAACAGGTGGCCATAGTATGACACAAGGAAGCAGTACTGAAGGTGCACGTTCAGCCTTGGATTGATGAGGTCTTCACCATCATAGTAGAAATTGAAGGCAAGCTTGCACAAATATAGGGGATACATGCACTGATGCAGAGAAGCACTTTTGACACAATGGTCTCTCAACAATGCATGCAGCAGATGCAATAGATCCAGCAGGCAATAGCTCAGTGTGCTGATGACCTTGCCTCAATTTGAGCACAGTTGGAGGGACTCCGTGCAAAGATCTTCGCGCCGACAAAGTGACTCATGAGCAAGTCACAATGTTTGTGTTGGGGGCCTATTGGGCATGGAACCCCCCCAAGGCATGTTTTGGGGCTTAAAGCCCAAGTTTTGACAGAGTCTTCTTGTAAAAGCTCCGCGAATTGTGGGCGCGGGGCGTGAAATTATAATAGAGTCATAGAGTTGTCCACCCTAGTTTTTGTAATGTAATGTCGGCTGGATAGACCTACCCATGGTCCAAGGACCATGGGATTGTATAAATAGAGAGAGGCTCTAAGTGTATAAGATTACTAATAGAAAAATAATAGAAGAAGAGAAGTCTAAGTGATTGAGTCGAAGTGAAAAGTGTCTCTGTGGGTCATAGAGTAGGAGAAGGCTCTGCAAATGAGTGCGCAGAGGCCTAATGGTCTGCAACTGAGTGCGCAAGGCAAGTCGAGTTTGTAACCATGGGGAGAATCAATAAAGAGAATATTTACTATATTTATGGGTATATTTTCCTGGTTTAATGCATGATTAGATATAATTTGCAAGTATATTGTTTATTTACTGCATGAACATGTATGAATGCTTTGTATAACTAATTATAACTTAAGACATTCAAGTAGGTGAAGGTAATTAACTAGTAATAGAAGATAAGTAAGATCTTGAGTAATAGCATAGAGTGTGGCGTGAGATCTCCACAACCCCTGGATAGGGCTGCGTGAAGGCAGTATATCGGGCTGTAAAGAACGGGAAAATGCGCAAAGCAACTTGTGCGTAGGAATAAACATTGGACCAATTGAACCTCTCAAACATCACAAGGGTGTGGAAACCTGTTTCTAGCACCCTCCCATACTACTTTGGGTGAGACCTTAGATCCGTGCTCCGTGGACTGTTGCCGAAAGGGCCAGTAGTACAAGGATTTGTTTGACTAATTAACTCCGAACCTAGGTTAGGCCCCAACAAGCCAACATGACCAAGCAAAAACATCAGTGTACTTCTTTAAAAGCTCAATATACCTTTCTTTATAATTAAATGGAACTCCCTTAAACAATTTTTCTAACTTAGGCTCCTTCTGGGTTCCAATGTTGCAATCTTGGATCTGTTCATCTTGTGAAACTTTCTCTAAACCAACAACTACATCATTAGAATTAAAAAGTATTTCTAGAGGGACAAGTCCTCTTGGCAGAATATTATCTTTCAATTGAATGATCTTATGATTAGCTATAGACTTTTTAAAATCACCTACTTCTACATTTTTTGTTACTTCATCCCCATCTTGATCAATTTCGGTGCCTTGAAAGTCTTCAATCATTGTCAGGAACTCCTTAATTTGTTGGCCATCCTCGAAAACCTACCAATGCTTTATGTTATTTGGAATTTGATGGTTTGTACTTCATTTCGACCTCATACCTCAGTCTTGGATTTATAGGAGGTCTCAAGGTACTGGCTGCCACAGCCAAGGAGTCTGCTAACCTGTTCCCATCTCTTGGAATGAACTGTACATTGAAAGCCTCAAAGAAATTCTCAACTAAATCCCAAAATTCATTTCTATATGCCCTAAGTCTAGGATTTGTTGTTTGACAATGTTTTTTTTATCTCCTTTATAATCAATTATGAATCTCCAAAAACAGAGATAAACTGAACCCCAAATTTTTTTTTTTATGTTTGAAGAGCAATGATTAAGTATTCATATTCTGCCACATTATTAGTTGCTTCAAACTCTAAATTAAAAGAAAATGGCATCATGTTACCTCTAGGTGTAATCAATAGGGAAACCAACACCTGTTCCTTCCTTAGAGTAAGCACCATCAAATAAACCAACACCTGTTCCTTCCTTAGAGTAAGCACCATCAAAGAAGCACTTCCATACTCCTTTTGTTTGTAGCTTTGTATTTAAACATGCTGAAGTGAGTTGCCTTTGATTATCTTCAACCAGTTCAGTTCTGCATTTTCATGCAGCATAAAATAAGAGAAATCATCTTTTTCTTAGTTGTACACAGGTGAATTACTTGCTCCATTCTTTGTAATTGTTTTAATAAACCTTGTTTCCCTATACGACCTTCTCTCTTCCCCACCAAAAGTCGGTATAATAGCATAAGTAAAGTCCAATTTCATAACTCGTCCAATTTAGCTCCCCAGGACCTAGATAGCAGCATTCCAAACCTATCAAGGATATTTGCTTGTACTACATCCATTACTAAGCTTCTGGTTTGGATCTGAGCTAACGACACCACCATATCCTTAATGACACCAAGACACTTGACCTTATTTGAACCAAAGGAACATAGGTCTCTGTAGGGCTTAATGACTTGCAAATTCAGCTACTTCATCACTGACAGTGGCATGAGGTTATGTGAAGCTCCAGAGTCAAGCATACAATTATGTAAGATGAAGTCATGAATTAATAAAGAAATGTAGAAAGGGGGGGCAAGGGGGTTGAATAATTTTCCTCCTCCACATGTGGGCCAAAAACAACTACTGGTTTATCTTCTTGTAGATTCACGGTGTCATTTACATTCACATTTTGAAACAAGTTGATAAACTCAACAATCTCCCTTTTTTAGTCTGGGGTCTTAACCAACTCTGTGAGAGGTACCTAAATTTTAATCTTCTCCAATTCTTTAGTGAGACTAAATGCATGGAGCTCTCTTGCATTCTTTTTTGTTTCTTCTTCACTTCTCTTCATAATTGGAGTTTCTTCCAGAATGGAAACAATTATTTCTAAAGGAATTTTATTAGTTTTATCTTGGGAGGACTCACCCTGACGCATTTGAGTCTTACTATTTATATCCTGCTGTTGCTTTCCTTTATTCAATTGTTTTGCAAGCTGTGTCTCTTGTCAAGTCACCTTTTGTGATGGAGCAAGAACTTGTTGCTCACCTTCATTTTCTTGAACTCTAGATATTTTTCTTGATCTCAAGTCATACTTCTTGTGCAATTATCCTTGCATAAAATCAGTAAACTTCTTCCAATACTCATCAATTTCATTTTGGTCAAAAGTGACATTTGTTTCACAATATTCTTCTTCTTCTTCTTCAATACCTAGTTCATCTTCATCCTCTGCAAACAATGTGGAAATATGATCATCATGATCTTTAGAATATTCTTCTGATGCCTCACTAGGATCTGCCTCTAATTAAAGTGGAGCTTGGACCTGATCTTGGTCTTTTCTTTCCTTCTACAAAATCTGTAAAGGTTGTCTTCTATATTGGGTATTAAATCCTCTGTTTTGTTGTACTTGCCTTTGAGAATTTTTGTTCTCCAATTCTAATTTAATCAATTTGCTAGACAAATTTTTTATCACCTTGTTCATATCTTCTAATGTTTGATTTTGAGATGTTTCCTCTTTAGCCTTTCCCTTATCTTGGGTAGGTTGTGTCTCCAGTGCTTTGCCTGCAGTCACCAAATTTGCCTCTATTTCTAGAGCATCAGTTTTTATCTGGTCAAGGGTTGTGGATATTCTCTCCCTTAATGTGAATCCAAAGTTTGATTCAAATTCCCCTGCAAAAGTCACTTTGGCACCAGTAGGAGGGGGCTTAATCTCCACTGGAAGACTGTTGTAAAGATTGTTGAACCTTATGATGAAATCAACAATTCTTTCATCATATTTCATTTTAATAGAATTGAATTATGTAAGTTAATATCCATAATCTCTCTTCTCTCCCCATCTATGGGTGAACTAGTGCTCCATCTCTTCCTAGGTAGGGATGGAGTTATTAGAAAGCCCTTTGAACCACTTTCTTGCTTCACCATCTAAAGATTGCACAACAAGTCTTAAGACAACATCCAGGTGTTCAACATTAAGATTTTCTGCAAAGTTACAGGACACTGCTATATGTTTCTCTATTGTTTGTTCATTTTCTTTCGAGATGCAAGGAGCAAATTTTAAGTATTCTTGAGGCATTGGATTTAATTTTTGAGGTAACTAAATAGGTACATACCTATTCAGCAAGAATGCAGGTGCTACCATGTTCACACCTGAATTTGTTGAACCTTGAGTACCATCAGATGTAGGACTTACCTGAGAGGTAAATGAAGTATAAAAAGGAGGTAATGTATATATAGGTTTATGTCAAACAACTATAGCAGTTATATTTTCAGGTATTGAGAAAGAGACAGACTCTAAAGACCGTTCTTTAAATTTAGGTTCTTGAAATGGAATGGATATAAAAGGTGACTCTTGAATAAAGAAAGGTGATATTTTTACTAAATTGTTGGGTGAAAGAGGTGAACAACTGCTACCAGGTGCAGACAGTGTGGGACTCGGTGTGGAGAGAGTCTTTGGCTTCCCAACCCTCTTAGAAACTAATCTCTCAGGGTTTGAAAGAACTTGAGCTTTCTGCTGTGAGTTATTTGACCTCATATGAGACCTTTTTGAAGCCAAAATTGCAATTCTTATTCAATACAGCCAAACATTTCCTCCTCACTAGACAACGAGAGGAAAATATTTAAAACCCACGGAAAACGTTCTTGTCTTCACTCCTTGGCAACAATGCCAATTAATGTTGTTCATTAAGAAACCAATTTCTAGTCTGTGGAGAAATTGTGCTTAAGACATTAAAATTTATTATGCATGTCACTTATTTGGATAATGTGTCTTCATTTTCAGGAGTATGAAGAACATGATCTTGAACCCTTAATATATAGTTGATATGAAAGCTTCAAGATGGCATGTGGTGCTGAATATAAATGATGTGTGAAGAATACTTTGAGAAGTTAAAGGTAATATGTTGTGTCTAACAGAAACTATTATCTTTAACTTAGAAGAAATAGAGATAAAGAATTTTTAAGCATGGGAGCGCTATTTTATGGAAATTTAACTTTATTCACAAAATTAAATAAAGACCCGCAGCTTCATTACCATATTTAAATAGAGGAAGAGACAAAATGACACATAATAGAGAGATTATGAGCCATACCCAACACTGTATGGAAAACTCTTGATTCTTTCATTAATCATCAATTTATCAAGTACAAAATGTGTAGTCTTCAGATTCTCCAAAAATCGGACCTTTCTTCTTTGATTTTTCCTTTTGTTTATACTACCAAAACTGTCAAACTACTTAACTTCTTTCTAATTGCCTAAAGTAAAAAGTCATTTCAAGACATTACATTGGACGGTAAAAGACAGCTCATTTTCCTCAGGAAATAAGATAACATAAAATGGAAAGGAATTAAACTGTGATTGGTGATTCCTAGTCATTGTTCGAATCAGTGGCTTCAGTAGATGGTCTTGCTGGTGCATCTTTTGTCTTCTCTATCATCCACTCTTTGCATTTTCTCCACAATGGTACATGTGACTTTGGTGCTTCTTCCAATTTGTTGAGTGCCATTATGCATGTTGTAATCATACTATAAGTAGGATTGTCTATAAACAAAGTCTTCAACATCCACATAAGCTTAAAATCTTTATTAAGATAATTCACAATAGTTGCTCCCTTCAGTACTCTGGTCTTCTCATGGATGTTGTCAACTTTTCTTTTCACCTCAACTAGCAAGGTCTCATATGTTTTCCATGGCAACAAGTTTCCTTGTAAATCTGAGTAAGAGGGAAGCCCAACTCTAACTCTTTTATCAAACATGATGTTAAATTTCGAAACTACTTCTTTTATCTCATTTATCTTCTTCTCAGCAGTATTTATGTAAATGTTTCTGACAATCATCTTATTAAAATATATTGCACATAGTGTTTATTTTGTAATGTCATGGTCCTTTATCTCTGAAGTAGACTTAGAATAATTAAAATCTATCATTCTTTTTGCAAATTTTGATATGTCTAATGCTTTCTATTTTTCCTACATAATGACACTTTCCATGTCTCCACAATTTCTTTTTCATTAGACGTAATAACAAGGAATTCCTAGATGCTGCTGATAACCTCAATAATTTCATCCCATAGAATGTCCCTAGCTTGAATTAAGGACATATTTCCCTTCATCTTCTCCTTTGGCCTTTTAATTTCCTCTTCAGCACTTAGAAGGTCTTCTCTGTA
Organism: Pinus taeda; assembly: GCA_000404065.3. NCBI lineage: Eukaryota > Viridiplantae > Streptophyta > Pinopsida > Pinales > Pinaceae > Pinus > Pinus taeda. Next base: position 165,251 of record APFE030939517.1, on the reverse strand, counting down.
TTTCTTTGTGTTTTCCTTCTCCATTCTAACTTCTTCTTCGCTTATTTTTAAGAGTTTATAGGTTGTTTCCATGTCCCTTTGTGCTTTCTTCACATCATGCTCGACCATCTTTAAATTTGTCCCTAGCTGTAATATCCAAGCTACTGGATCCTCTGTATTGGCTGGCATCACTACTATGCAGACATGAGTGTCCACCTGTTTTTGCAGCTTATCCAATGATTCTTTAAGTAAAGAAACTTATTCAGTTTTCTGCAATACATCCTGTAACAACTTCTCATTTTCACTCTCAACCTTAGTTATCCCTGCAGCCATAGGATGCTCACCTGTAGGCAGATTCAACTTCTTCTTTAAAATTCCAATCTCTAACTTAGAAGATTGCAACAAATTTTGTATTACATGGTGATTATCAGGGTTGACTCCTATTTTAATAATAATCTTCTTTAATTCATCCACCCGGGCATTCAGAACCCTGGAGTTGGCTTTCTTCAACTTTAATTGTTGAATTACTTTATGTAACATTTTCTCCCCTTTAATAGCAGTTGCATTTATCTTATGTAAATCATTGAAAATCAATTACCTAGTTTGCATGTGCAAATTGATATTTTCAAGCATAGGAAGCTTATGAGTGCCAACAATCAAATTAACAATTTTGAAATTACTGGTGGACCCAACTGACATCTCAGTAGGATGAGAGAATACAATTTTAAGCTGACTTTTTCTCTAAGTGCATAGCAAACAATAACCTGGTTTGCTCAGGAACAACTTGAGACTTAGCTTGAGCCTCGATATTTGACTTTACTTTATGGTTTCTCTCAGCTCTCTAGGAAAACCTGCTTTGAATCAAAGGAACCTAATCATGAACAGGTTCTTTGGAGGATGGAGAAGTTGGTGCACCCTCTACTTCTCCCAATTGGATTACTAAACCAGGTTGTGCTGAAGACATTGCATCCAGAAGTTTAGTCCTTTTTGTTGCTTCTAATTCTTCTTCATCAAGATCAATAACATCTTATCTAGCCCTCTCAGAACCTTTTTTCTGAAATACTAGGGGTTTCAATCTCTTCCCCTTTGGTGCTCTCTAGACCCCCATTTGCCATTTTCTCCATTTCCGTTCTACTTTCATGCACAAAGGCTGAATATCCATTATCTAACCTTATTTTTGAAATAATTTGATGAGGGTCATAAGCCCACTCAACCACCTATAAGAGACACATGGCATTCAATAATTTCTCAACCTCTTGAGTAGTCTATCTAGTGTTCACAATGAAGGTTCCTACTACTCTGGGCATTTTAAAGAAATAACCCTTCTTCATGGGAACAAAATGAACCTGATCCACATTCAAGCTCTATCTGATAAACTCAAGAGAAAAGAGCCTCATTGGCACAAATTTCAATAACCTATATGGTTTGATTGAGGCTCCATAAAGCTTGATCTCTATATGTTCTTCAAATACGAACTAGTCTCCACACCTTACATCCTTGCTCAATTGAAGGAATTCTTGAGCTTTGGGAAGAAATGTTGGGGGCAAGGTCCCATTCAAGATCTTGTAAGCCACTAGAAGGAATAAAGAAGTGAATTCAAACAAGCCACCATTTCCTGGATCACCCCCTATCAGGTCTATCTAGAATGCCACTGACTGCTTCTTTTTGTTTATGTCAACAATATTTAGTTCCAAACTTGTAAAATGTTCAGCATTTTAGTACATAAATAAATAACTAATAACTGAAGGAAACTTGAAGGAACCAGTAAGTAACAGTCAATAATTTAGTATTAATAGTGTCTACCCAAAATGTTGGAATATCTAGTACTACTTATGGTTTCATCATCAAGGAGAAAAATCCCAACACTACTTTATCAACTTGTATAGAGTCTTCCTTCCCCGAAATCTTAGAGATCACCTACAAGATTGGCCTTATATCTGCTGCAAAGATGTCTAAAGAAAACAAATTTCCATCTGGAGAGAATTGTCCAAATTTAGCAACTAAGAATGAGGTAGCATAAGAAAACTCCTGGGATGACAGGACTCTTCAGTAAAGGTGGTATAAGTTCGAGATACAGGGTAATTCAAATATTGGTGAATTAATTGAGAGTTTACTTGGAAAATACTCTCCCCAGACTGATTCATTACAAAACACTTCTTAGGATACATTGATGAGGCTAACCACTGAATGAATCTAGGGAACAAGTGAGTTTTTGGGACAAATGCTACTAAAACACCTGACCTAACCATTTCCATGAATATAGGGGACTTTTTATGGTTCAGAGTGACTTCTTGATACAGGGAAAGGTGCTTAATTGTGCAAAAGGTGTCATAAATATCACATTCAACATCCATTAATGGGGTATGAATGATAGAGGAGGAACTTACTTGTTTGGCCATGGCGTCTATAAATGATAGTTGCTGACTCGGAATGCTAAATTGGAGGTGAAGTTGCTCGGAACCGAAAGCAAATAACTAATGCAACGGGGTTTTCACTTTCCTTTTATATATGGTAAGAAAAATGAAGGGAAACCTACAATTAATGTAATGAATTAATGGAGTGGCAGACGAGGTGACAGTGTATGGTGGGTGAGTTGGACCAAAATGAATGGGAGTGGCAGAGGTGATGTGGAGAAAACAATGCTGGGTGGCCCGCTATGGGGGTAGGGAGTGTACGGGAGTTTGATCAAGGTTGAACCCTCGCAGTGATCATGGTTCATTGATTTCAGTTAGCCATGTTGACGTTAGGGTCAACTGCGGGGGTTGGGCTATGAATTATAACTCGTGCTCCTTGTTCTCCCACAAAACACTTTACCTGTCTCCCTTGCTAATATTTGATCACACTTCGTTGACATGTTTAGGATTTAACTGATGGATTGGGCCCATTTTCATAACATCTTAAATGCCACCGCTAGTGTAACAAATACTCCAAAATTTCTATTTCTCCTTTAATTTTCAAAACCTAATATTCCATTTTTTTGAATTTTGAGTAATATTAAAAATGAAATTTTAAATGACAGAGTAGACTACAACATATCCCTCCCTTGTAATAATCACCCACTCTTGTACAACTTAATTCAACCACCTTTTTGACTCATTTTCTTTGATGTGACCTTGCCACGTGGCCTATTGACTAGGAGTTTACTTTTTGTTGTCGAGTTGAGGGTGGCCAAGTTAACTAGCCACCTTAAACTTAGAAAATCAACTTTTTCATACTACACTTTTATCGAAGTTTTACTGAGGAAAGAGTATGGATGAGGTGCCATACCTGTGCCTTCCTTCACTTGGTTGATGCATGCTAGAGGGTGTCTCTGTTGTGCTTCTTCTAGTTCAGGTACATGTTTTTCCTTGGCTCTTGTTTTGTTTATTTCACCCAACTAATATATATGGCTTCTTTGTTCTGGTGTACAGGTGCTTAGCCTCTTGTTTTGTTGCTGAGATATGGATAGGTACCATAGTGCTTGCAAGGGTTATAAAACTCTTATTCTGCATGGATTTTGAAGGAGGAGGCATGGAGAACTGTTGTCGTAATAACACAGGCTGCTACAGGGTTTCCTGTAGTACTACATGAAATATTATAGCTGCCTCTTTAATAGTTCTTTTGGTTTTTTTTCATTTGGAGGACGTATAGGTGGTGAGGTAGGAGTGGAAGGGGTTAAAATGGGGTAGATTGAGTGGTATGTGAGTGAGTCTAATGAAGGTATGGCCCTTGGAAATTTTTTTTTTGAGTGGTTTTTGATGGACACAGAGGGTGGCATGGTCATGAGTTGGTGTTGGGTGAGATGTGGTGAGGTGAATGGTCCCTTCTTTCAACCTATAATAGGCATGCATCATCATTTCTCAACCGAAATTCCATTTCTGTAGAGTTTCAAGACATCTTGTAGTACTACAGGAAACTCCTGTAGTAACTATAGGAAATCTTGTAGAGGTCAGAAAATTGCTTGCAAACTAGTTTTTGATGCTTGGAAATGAGGATGGATGATGGAGACATGGTAGGAATGGGAGATATGAACTGAATGATGGAAGAATGGGTGTTTATTGGCTTGCTACCATGTGAACTTGGTGTCCTTTGTTTCCTTGAAAACTTGCAAAAATCACAGAATTTTATTAGTGGGCAAGTTTGAGGTCCCTGCCATAGAATTTTGTTTTTTTTTTTTTGTCTTTTTTAAAAGACACATAAGTCACCTCAAAGGAGGTTTTCAACCTGTTTTCCTACCCTAGGCACCTCAAGGGAGCTTTTTACCTAGGGATATTTTATTTTCCTTTTTTTTCACTCTTGGGCTACCTCAAGGAGGTTTTCTTCCGAAAAGTTAGCCTCAGGCATCTCTTGGAGGTTTTCACCTAGGTCCCTTATTTTCTCTCTCCTTTTTCATTTTTTCTTAAAAAATAAAACAGTCTTCAAGAATTCAATGAGTTGGAACCTGAGACACTTCCAATCACATTCACTTCCTTACTGATAGTACTGATAAACTCTTCCTCTGATAGAGGTCTTTTGTAAGCTTTCAATCTATATCCATTGACAAGCAAGGGGATACCTTCTTCATCAATGGTTCTTATCTTAACAACCTCATTCTCATGGAAATTTTCTATCATATATGGGCCCAACCATTTGGTCATCAATTTTCCTTTGAAGTCCTTGAACATGGAGTCATATAGTAGAGCCCAATCACCCTCTTGAAAAACTTTGTCTTTGATGTTTTTGTCGTACAAAACCTTTATTTGTACTTGAGACGCCTCTGTGTGTAGGAGGGCCTGCATCTTGAATTCATCTAACCCATTGAGCTGGAGTAGCCTCTCTTGTTGTGCCCTTGTAACATCCAAATCCAACTGTGCTGCCATTCTCAAAGTGTTGTACTCAAACTCAATGGAGAGCAAAGCCTTCTTCCCATAGACCAAAACATAAGGGGTGAAGCCACTGGTTGTCTTCCAAGTTGTATTATAGGCCCAAGTGGCCTCCACTAGTCTGTTAGCCTAATCTTTCCTACTACTTCTCACCACCTTTATGAGAATGCTTTCCAATGCTCTGTTGGTAACCTCTACTTGTCCATTGGCTTGAGGATGGTAAGAATTTGGCTTTCTGTTCTTGATCTTAAGCTGGCTCAATAGATTCTCAATTAGGTGTGAGATGAATTGAGTTCCCTGAGCAGTGACTAGCTCTCTAGGGTACCCAAAATTGTAAAACACATTCTCCCTTAAGAACTGAGCCACTTTCTCTTTTGTTTCTACCTTGACAACCTTGGTTTCAGCCCACTTTGTTAAGTAATCAAAGCACACAATTATGTACATTTTTTGCCCTAATGGTGGATCAATGGGCCCAATGAAACCCATGCCCCACTTGTTAAATTGATCAATAATAACTTGAGGTTGCAAACAAATTTCATCCCTAGGAGTAGGTTTCCCCATTTGTTCACATTGGTCACATCGACTAGTATATCTTCTTGCATCTTGGTGGAGAGTGGGCCAGTAGTAGCTAGCTTGTAGTACCTTGAAGGTTGTCCTCTTGGCTGCAAAGTGACCCCCAAAAGGCCCATTATAACAGGTCATGAGAATGTTAAAAACATCCTCCTCCCTGACAAATCTTCTCAGAATTTGATCTGGGCCTAGCTTGAAGAGATTTCCCCCAATCCAAGTGAATGGTGCACTTTCTCTTATAATTATGCTCTTTTCCTTGGAGGATAGATTTGGATGGAACTGTGCAACCACTAAGTAGTTGTCTATGTCATCAAACCATGGAGAGAGAACTGAAATAGTGAATAAATTCTCATCTGGCATTTGATCATCAACCATTCCTTCCTCAGTGAAGAAGCAAGTATGGAAGGAAGTGTGTGTTGGTGGTCATGCACATCAACTGTCAACTGAATGTTTAGCTCCAGTCATACTTGCTTCTTGTCTTTGCCTCAGTGAGTGTGCCAAATGGGTTAGATCACATGAGTGTGAAAAAACACATGCATGCTATTGAATTCCCTTTCATGCGATCAAAACCACTACTCACCATGTCTGCTCCGTGCAAGCTGATGGGATAGATCTATAACTTGTATGAGCGCAATTTCATCTGTGAGTGCATGTTGCACCCCCTGCTATACCTGATCATATTATATCTCATTCTCTTGTCTATGTAGCTTCTGTTCTTCCTTGATTTGTTGCTTCAGCACATGTGACTCCTTATCTATTTCATTCTCTACCTTCACGTGATCTTTATTTCATGCCGTCACCTCATAGCCTGATTCTCCAAAGTTTCTTTCATCACAAGAGAATCTGCTTGAGATTGCAACTTTGTTCCATCTATGTATTGTCAACAACCTTCCTCTTGTGTTCATTGCATCCATTGTGCTGCCTTCAGCTATTTTTCACGGTGCTACTTTCTATGATGTTGTTGCCATCATATCTTGATTTCCATGTCTACGAACAACTTGATGTCTTCATAGAAAGGCAAGTTCATAGACACTTGATCGACTGCATCCCCAAGTGTGCTCTAAATATCCTCTTCGACTTTGGTCTCCTGGAAATCATTGTACCTATACTTTTGAGAGGCAGATGAACACCTATGATACCTAGAGATATGGAAACACTCATGGCAAGAAATCTGTCAGTCGAAAACAAAAACCAACTTAAGAACTGACTTGCAACATACATGTGGGAATGATCATGAAGGTTGCCCAATTTCCACCAGTAAGTTGGGAGACTGACTACCAAAACTACACAAGGCACATTATGGGCTATCAAGAGGCTAACTGACTACTGGAACTGTGCAATGCATAGTCCAGCCTAGCCTGCTAAGGAATGAAACTGCACAATGCGCAATTTCAGTCAGCAGTGACATGCAACCAACAAACTGCATTGCATAGTTTCTAGGGCCAATGGGACACTGCCTCCAAGAATTGTGCAATAGAAGTCTAGAGGTTAGTGCTTGGCTAGGCTTGCGTAATTTCTAGAGAGAAGGCAGAGACTTCACTTCTGGAAATGCACAATGCTAGCTGGCCAAGGCACGGTCCGGGCTAAGGCAGTCTAGTCTGGTCGATGGGAGACTTAAAACATGAGAAGCCTGAATTCATGGTGAGATGAGTGCAAACAAGAGTGAATGATCATTCATGCAAACACCAAGTGTGAGATTCGAAAAATGGGAAAGCATGCATGTGTGTGAAGTAAGTCGTTGTAACGACGACCGTCCGTACAAAACAGTGTCATGCATGTGACAACAGTGAGATGTTAACAAAAATTGAAACAATGTTAGTACAAGCTAATATGTATCAAAATGATAGCAATTGCTCTCTTGGCTTGTTGGGGCCTGACCCAGGTTCAAAGATAATTAGCCAAACAAATCTTGGCACTACTGGACCTTTCAGTAACAATCCATGGAGCACGGACTGAGGTCTCACCTGAAGTAGTATGGGAGGGTGCTAGAACTAGGTTTCCACACCATGGAGATGTCTAATGAGTTCAACTAGTCCATGGTTTGTCCCTGCACACAAGTTGCTTAGCGCACTTTCCCGTTCCTCGTGACCTGATATACTACCTTCGCGCAGCCCTACCCAGGGGCTGAGCACCACACTCAATATTAATACCCAAGACCTTGCTAATATTCCAATGTTAGTTAATTAGCTTTGCCTACTTGAGTGCTTTAAGTTATACTTAACAACATAAAATATTCATACGGGTGCACACAGTAAATAGACTGTATATTTGCAAGTTATATCAATCATGCATTAACCTAAGAATAGATACTCAGAATTATAACCAAGCTTCTCTTTATTGATTCCTTCCACGGTTAAAGACTCAACTCACCCTGCGCACTCAGCTGCAGGGGTCTGCACAATCAGCTGCAGACTACTAGGCCTCTGCACACTCCGTTGCAGAGCCTTCTCCTACTCTATGACCAAAAGACACACTTTACGCTGTGACTCAATCACTTAGACTTCTCATGCTTGTCTTCTATCATCTATCTCTTTTTACACTTAGAGCCTCACTCTATTTATACAATCACATGGTCCGTGGACCATGGGTAGGTCTATCCAGCCGACATTACATTAAAAAACTAGGCTGGACAACCATGTGACTCTATCATACTTTCACGCCCCATGCCTGTAATTCGTGCAGCTTTACAACAAGATTCGATCAAAACTTGGGCTTCGAGCCCCAAAACATGCCTTGGGGGGATTCCATTCCCAACAAGTCCCCAACACAAACATTGTGACTCGCCCTCGAGTCACTCTGTTGGCGTGACGATCTTTGCGCGGAGTCCCTCCAACTGTTATCAAACTAAGTGGAGGTAAGCAATGCACTGAGTTGTTGCTTGTTGGATCTACAACATACGTTGTTTCGAGACCTTTATGTCAAGAGTGCTTCTCTGCATCAATGTGTGTATCCCGTGAGAGCTTGCCTTCGATTTCTGCCATGATGGTGAAGGCCTTGTCGATCCAAGGTTGAACACATGCCTTTAGGACTGCTTCCTTATGTCATGTCACGTCCACCTGCTCCTTCAATGCTTTAGCCTGTTGCATCCATGCAAGCCTCTGAGTGAGGACCACTGTCTGCATAGTTCCTCAGACACTGTCATACTGTTGTTGGAGTTCTCGCACCTTTGCCTCTAAGCACTAGATGTTGGGGTCCTCCTATAGATTTGAGAGGACCTCAAGTGATTCTTTCAACATATTGGTGCAATCACGCACTGCACCTCCAATTTCCTCCAATCTTCCTGTGATAGCACTAGTGCGTTGATCTCTAACTTCCAGGGGAGTGGATGGTTACGCCTTTAACCATAGCTTGGCGATCTGAAGGTTCAACTCCAGCTGAACCTTTGTCATTTCTTCCCTTGCTTCGCAGACCCCTGCTACTAACTTGTGGATCCGCACCTCTACTGGGATGGCCAACTCTGGGATGCTTTGGAAAGCGTCATTTATCACCTGTACCAGCTATTGATTCTACAACACCAATTCGTCACACTACAAGCTTAGTTGTTCCATATTTATTTTCTACTCACTAAGGACTTGGAGCATGTGACTCTTCCTAGATTGCAGCTCTGCAGTTATCCCATCCTGCAACACATATAAGGTTTCATGCAGGAGTGCAGCTATATTAATACCGAGACTTTTCAGCGCACTGACCGTAGGCCTGTCACCCTCATTTGATGTCACTAGTGCCCCTTCCGGTAGCACTATGGTATTTTTCATCCACACATGCAACATCTACTCTATTGTCGTGGATCCAACTGGGAGGTTGGTCGAAAGGGTATCAACTTGATGGGGGTGTGCTTGTAATTCTTGCAACTGTGCTCTAAGGGCCCCCAACATAATTTTGTTCTCCTACATGAAATCTTGGAAAGCTTCATTGGTGACATCTTGCATCGTTTCATTGATGTCATACAGATCACCCTCAGTTAAGGTGATCGAGTCAATAGACAACTTGGATGCCTTGACCTTCTTACGTGACCCTGCCCACTCTGTTGGGTGCTGGCGTTTTAGCTTAATCGACGCGGTTCGTGGGTCCATGCCTCCCTCTTCTGTCTCTGCTTCCTCTGATTCCTGCCCCTACGAAGATTTTCTTTGGCCCTCGCCCACCTTTGCGACTGCTTCCTATGTTGTTGTTGCTACTGTGGCCTTTTCCTGCTCAGCTACTTTCTGTACCATGTCCCATGTTGCTCACACTTCTACTGCCACTGCTTCCTTCCTTCATTTTTCAGCCAACTATGTGATGCGCAGCTTGGCCTCATCTTTCTTTCTTTGCACTGTCAACTTCTTGATCTTCTAAAATCTACTTGCAAAGGAATTCAGACCAGTTAAACTAGACCACCTTCACACACTGCTCAACCAGTGCTACTACTGGTGCTAGTACTCAGTCCGCGCGGCACTTGCATATGACCTTTCTTGCCCGGATTTGGGTCGTCACGTGCACTTCTCTCTCCTTTATGTTGGAGATGGGGTAGCCCCTCTTCTTCTTTTCCAACTTGTACTTTTTCTTCATGGCCTCTGTGATGGCCAAGTCGCTACCCTTCCCTTCCAATATGTCTGTGGGGTCCTCTCCTTTGCATGAAAGTCGGGAGATGCAGTGAATCAGGTCTATCGTGATCGTGATGGGCTCCTCCAACCACAAACACCCATCATGCACCAGGAAGAGTAACTTCTTGATGATGAAAATGGTTATTGGTGCGTGGTGGAAGTGCGGTACCCAGAGCATATTCAGTAGCCTAGCCTTTTCCACTCCATGCAACCACTTTCGCGGCTCTAATTCTATAACCCATGCCACAGTGTTCTACTTGGGCTTCATAAGGTTCCTGGTCTCAAGGTGAGGGAACTTCTCATGGTTAGTGAGGTCTGAATCTTTGAATTTCAAGCTTGGCATGCATCCCTGGTGTGTTCCTTTAAACATAATGTTGTCTGGGAGGAGCGGGGTTTGGAGCGAGCTCTTGGTCTCGTCTAGGTCCTTGGGCACTTTCGCCTTCCCTTTTCGCAGGGGGGACATAGGTGGGAAATTTTGTAGCGTGGTGCACAAGTTGAGTGTCCTCCTCCATGCCTTCATCCTCATCCTCCTCGATGCTAAGATCCTCCATATCTTCTTCTTCTTCATCAGTCTCTATGGTGATGGCTTTCCCCTTCTCCTCTATTGACAGCTTGGTGCACAACGGGTTCCGCAGGGACACATGTACGGGAACCATCACTTGTTTTCCCTTCTTAGGTCTTGGCGTGCACGGTGATTTTGGGATTTCTGCTACAATTCTGGCTCCTTCCGAAGCATCTCCCATAGCCAGGGCCTTCGCGGACTCTCTGGCGGTCATTTTGTTTATCTCCATAACATCCTGAGAAGTTTCCATCATATTCGTCCACAAATCTAGCACTTGTGAACTCAGGGGTTCAATCAACGCTTGGCTCACAACACTCAGGGATCTGCTCAATCGCTCAATTCGCAAATGACCAAGTATTGTTTTTTAGGCATCCTTTTGTATTTTATAGTGTTTTTTGAATTTGAATTCGACCATTCCCCCCAAATCTGACTCATTAATGCTTCCTTGGTGGCAAATTTTTCCAAATCTTTCCCATAACTCGCGTCTTAAATGCCTGCAGCCCACTCCATTTGCCCTTCAGTCAAGCATCCCATCATGAATAGTGACTTCAACGGTCAGTTTCTGGCCAACTTGCACGGTAGCGGAGCCCCCCGTGTGTGGTCTCAGACCTTGTGACTCTTTGCTTCTACACATATCTCCAATATCGCACAGCTCCTAGTTAGAATAGTTTATAGTCCCGCGCTCCCTTTCAACTTCCTGGAGTGCTAAGATTGTTCCTTCCTTGGCTAGTCAGGTGGTCATGGCATCTATGTGTAGTTTCCTCCAATCATCCAACATTATTTCTAGGAAATACCTACCTTTTACCTTTACTGGTCGCGTCATGCACCTTATCCTCTGCACAGCATCACCATGGTTAATTCTCTTAGTGATATGCGGTCCAAGCCAAGGCATCAGGCTGATCAATTAGTGGTGATAGTCCTCAAGCTTGTCAGCATGATCATGCGCACCCTGTTTTATCACCATGGTCTTCTTATTGAGAAACTCGTCCCTTATCTCGTCTTCTAGCTCCTTAACTTCCACTTGTACCAAAGTGATTTTCCTCCTTAATCGCACCCTTTCTTTTTCGAGTTCTTGGAGCCTAAAATTTTCCTGTTGGATTTATGCTTCCAAGGTTTCGCGAACCGTCGCATCTATTGGTGTGAGCATGCACAGCCTAACTTCTCCAAGTATTATAGAGTTTACTTCAGTTACTTGATACTCTAGCCTGGTAAGTGCCTGCGTGGTTAGGGTTTTGCACATGGTCCTATATGCCCATAGAACCATTAGTACGTGCATGTCCCAGTCAACTCGCTTCACATGGTGGACCATGTTCAGTGCTTCGCGTACCTTGTCAAAAGCTTCTATGTGAATATTCTTCCATGCACTTGGTCTTACCATACTTCTTGGTCCCAAATGGAGGGGTTGTTCGTGCCATTGCCTTACCTGCACCTGCATCTTGATCATGTCTCCTGCCATGAGTATTGCGTGTACTCCTGCAAGTTTCGTACCATATGCTTGTACCCACCTGGAAAGATGGGCGTGCAGGCCGTTTTGTTCTTCATACTTATCTTTTAACCACATCTAAGGTTTCCCAAACCACATGCGCATCATCCTTTTGCATTTGTGTCAGTCCTCAAAACTTCTTTGGTGCGTACCCCACCATCTTGCAGGTGTAGCTCTCAGTACCCATTTCAGAGTGTCGAAACGTTGTTGTTCCGGTACTTCTTTTTCAAATTTGTTTAGGAATTCATCCACCTCACTTAACCCGTCATATGTAGGCAGGTCCCTTTCCTCCGTTGCTACGTAGTGCATCGATCTTGTCATCATGTTGCAGTTGAGCATGGTTACCTCGTGTAACTAGTTCTGCCATCTTTCTATCTCTTCATTAGAATCTAATGTACAGGAGATTTCACGCTCCCATGAGATTCGGCCATCCGCAGTTGGATTTACCCAGTCTTTCTCGTATGCAGTTATCTTGTAGATACATTCTAGATCATTGTCATTGTTGTAGTCGCACACTGGCTCTGTGTAGTGCAATCCTTCCGCAAGGTCTAAAGGTACCACTACGTATAGTGACTTTTTCTCAAAAATAATCTTGCACTTCTTTATATTTATCAGTCCATTCATTTCAATGGCCCAATCTATTCCCATTAGTGCGGGGTAGGGATTGTTGTCATCAACAATCTCTATCACTTCAAAATCTGCTAGTGCGCTTGCTCCTTCAATGTCTACTATGATTCCCTGCAATCTTCCCATAAGTAGGATCTTTTGCTAGTTTGCCATTCACAGTTGGATAGGAGACCATTGCAACATAGGCCTACCCATGTGATCCCACGTCTTCTTTGGCAGGATGTTCACGTCCAATCCTAGATCTAGAATCACTTGATCCATCTCATATTCCCTGATTTGCACAATCAATCTCATCTCCCTTCCTATTCGCATCGTGTGCTTCCCAAGCTTTAGTACTACACGTGGCTCCCCTTATGCAATCCTAGCAGATCTAGTTATGAGTTCTTCCAACCTCTTCACTACCTTGCTATCACGTAGCAGATTCATGCATGTTTCCAAGAATGTAGTGAGCATCGATGGGTCCATTTCCGACTCTAGTCTATCCTTACTTCCTGAAGTGGAGGCATTAGCGAAGCTCCTCTTAGCTTCCATGAAGATCTCCTTAGCACGCTCCAAATCAAATTATGTTCCTTTGTTGGAGCCTTGCAAACCCAAGTACTTTCTTCAGGCTGCTTACCTTTTTCATCTCCTATCGTAATGCCACTCCGGAGCACGATATTTACGTTCGGGTCTTCCTCGCGTGGCTCAAATCTCATCATTTGCAGGTTCTGAGTCAGGGGAGATTGGAGTGCTCCTTTATCACGCAACCTCGCTATAAGTGTGGCACAGTCCTTCGTCTTTGATCAAACTACATGCAATATAAGCATGATGGTCTCGTTGGATTTGTACAATCGTGGGCATAATGCCTTGACCCTTCACAATTGTAACATATCAGTTGTCTGCGATCTCTTCCTGGTCCCATTCTACCTCGGCCTCACCTGCACCCATGAATTCCAATGCGTGTCATTCCTACATTTTGATCGAGGGACCATGTTTCAGCTTGAACTCTGTAGGTAGGAGTCAAATCCATCATCAGTTCATAACTTCTACAGGTGGACTCATCATGGCCTACTGACATGCAGAAATTACAGAACAACTGCTGGGAATTCTATGTATACTTATATAATAGATGGTAGTTATCTACAGCATGCTTTCCTCCTATTTGACAAATTGTGCACCACAATGCAGGCACTGCACTTGGTCCTGCTTGTGCCTTGGTCTTAGTGACATTGGCCCTCCACTTGTGAATTAATTCGCAAACACCAGGCAGTGGTCCTTATTACACAGTAATTTGTCACCGTTTGTCACCGTCCCTATTACCCCTCTCCTGCACCTTGGAGGACTCATTCTGGGACTTGTGAGAAGTGACAAGACTTGAAACCACTTGCATCATTCCCCTCTAAATATGAGCTTCACATGCCCTGAAGACATCTCCTACAGCTTTCCCATAAAAATAGCCCTTTTTGCATTAGCGCGGGTTCACTGTGTTCTTCCCATGCCAATGGGGGAAATCCTCCAAAGAGGGCGCGCCAGTTAGCGCTCTGTCCCAGAGTCGCAATCGCGTCAACCTATTTGGGCAAAGTTTTTAACAAATCAACTTCTGAAAGTTCTCTCCAACTCATTCACCAACTGAATCTATGTTAGGTGAGGATGGTTTGGCTTCGAATCTCCTTGAATGGGAAGTAGTTTGCCACCCTTCCATGGAAGTTTCCAAGTGATAAAGCCAAATCCATGATTATTGTGATTGATCTTATCTTTTCCTCTTTCATCTATGAAAGCTTGTCTCCATGCCTTAAGCAGGCTAGGAGTGGTAGTACTGGTGCTGAAAGGAAGATATCAAGAGATTATAGTTGCAAGAGCCTTCTTTATGTCCATAAGGCTTAACCTAAGTGAGGAGATCTTGTCACTAAAGAGAGAGAGGCTTGTTCCCCATCCCTTCAAGATTTGCAAGACTTGTGTAAGCTGAGCACCCAGCCAAAGGAGGACTTGACGTCAGGACTCTGGTTGTATTCTCCTTTGTTGATTATTAATAATAGATGACTATTATTATGGTTCCACTCTCATTGTCTTTGTAATGATTGATGTTGAGTTATATCCTTCCTGACTGATGTATAATTGCATTTATTAGATTTCACGCTTGTGTTTGTGTTGTTCTCTTTGTGTGTAGGTGTCCATTCATGGGGATAGTGGAGGACTGTGACCGGCCAAAGCAAAGGAGCGAGGGCGACATCTCTTCTACGAACAACATCGTTGGAATCCAAGTAGGTCTTCATCACCTACCTCTTATTTGCAATTAGGGACTTGCGTGGTAGCATTGTTTGATTGTTGCTAGACCCGTTCTGGGCTAGTAGGGATCGCCTCTATTCATAGAGGGGATTTACCTCTCCAACAATTTGGCGACTCCGCTGAGAAGTTTAGCTTGTTGTTTGATTTGTAAACTTTAGACGGAGCCTGAAGTAAGGCCAGATTGCCTTCGAAACACTATTGCTTTGCATTAGTGAAGTAGATCAAAGCCACTTCTTTCAATCTTCGGTTTGGTTTACGGACTGAACAATTTGGAGTTTGTCTTGCCTCTTTGGTTTTCTCTTGTTTTCTTGCTTGGATAGATTTCTAGATTGAATTTCTTGCTGCCTCTTGCTTCCTGGCCTGCCTAGATATTGTAAACCAAGCTTTGGACCGCTTGTTTTTCTTTTTGACTTGGCAAACTTTATTCGCGCGGCTCTTCCTCTGACAGTCGCGCCAGTTGGCACATGTTGCTAACTGACAACCCGCGCCAATCCCTTTATAGCGTGAGTTACAGCCTGACAATCGCGCCAGGCCTATTAACCTTTCCAGTTTGCTTGTTTGCCAGCCTTCTGAGCTTGGATTTGTATCTTGCCACATCTTGTTCAACTGCTTGAGTGTGTGGGAGTCTTGTTTGACTGGTTTTGAGTCTCTCTTTTGAGAAATTCTTAATTTGATTTCCTTTGGTCATTACTTGGAGGTTTTTCTCGGTCTCTTCACAATTTTTCATCTTTTTGCTTTTGTTTTTGCAAAAAAATTTCCCCCTCATTCACTGGGGGGGGGGGCTAAATTGTGTTTGAGTGTTAATCACCTTTGAGTGTTTTTATTTTTTGGAAATCTCACCCAATTTTCTTAATTTGCACTTGATTGGTTCTTAGATTACATTAGAATCATCTTGTGTTTGAGAATTCTCTTGCATAGATCACACTTGCATAATTAGAATTCTCATTTGTGCATAGATTACATTTGCATACTTTTCAAGTGAATTGTGCATAGATTACAATTGCATAGATTACCTTTACCCTTCGGGTGTTTGCCATTTTCTATTGATTTCACATTTCTAGCCCTAGGGCATCTAGTGGCTTTGTGTATCGAGCCTCCCTTAGGAGTTTTGGTCTTCTATTGGTCCAGTCAACTTTATGATTACTCCCTCGCACTCATTTAGTGGTTGTTAATCGTTTCATTGCGTTATTCAGGTGACTTTCTCCATTTCCACTTGAATTCCGCTTTGTCTCACTTTGAGCCTAGATTACATGGCTCATTGGTGTTTTTGGGACTTTTCTCGTTCTTTGGAGGTTTGCTTGGTGATTTAGGGAACTGAATGTGCTTGTATTGAACGGAATTCGTTTGTTATCATTTCTGAAAGTTCTTTAGTGCATTTTTCCATTATTGAAAAAGAAATCGAACAAATCTCTTTTGCTTTGAACTAGTTAATGAGAATTAGAACTTTTCATTTCGATTAGTGATTAGTGATCTTAAAGAAAAGTTTTTTAATTCACATTAGCTGCATTGGGGAAGTTCTTTGTTGTTTTGTGATCGTTTCGTTTGCGTGAAAGCTTTTGAACTCTCTCGTAATTAGCATTCATCGAATGAAATGACATGTTTTGACATATAGATTGCATTTAAGGAATTTTGAGAGATTACATACGATAGGACCTGAAAATCGAAACCTAACACAAGATCAACTTTAAAATAAACCGAATAAACTTAACAACGCATTGGAACTTAACGCTCACATTCTAGAGGTCTAGGCTAGAGACGTGCTCTGGCGTCATTAAACCTAGTCACTATTGTTTCACATTACGATTGGGTGATTCCTCCTTGTGTGATTCAACTGTGGTCTAGTACGGATTTGTGCTCCCACGTACCATCGCGTATATATGGGGAGACTCCACTAGGTTATCATCCTTGATCCATAGGAAGCCGTGTCTGCCGCCTTACAGCCCGTAACGCACCGATCACAGCATTTGGGAAGATTGACTGTCATATGGAAAGTCCTTGGCTTTCATATGATGGCTAAGGTGTATATGCAGTTTTACGGATTGTCTGGTAAACCCCTTGCCTAGTTTCTCCAGGGTAGTCACTTTTGATCCTTTTCGAACTCCTTAAAAGAAAAGGCTCACTTGAGCAGTTTGTCACTTCGGGCTCACAAAACATTCAAAGGTGACTAGAGTCACCTTTTTGTCCTTTTCTCGACTCTTAAAACATGAAAAGGTCTATTTCAGTTCCTTTGTCTTAAAATTTATTCGGCCGCGTTCACATTTACTCGGTTAGGTCTTGTTCGCGTTAGCTTGAGTAGGTTTCTTTTTCGTTCTTGATGGCAAATTTTTCGGGGTTCACCAACCCAAGTTTCCCCCCTGACGGGAATCCTGGTCATTTCCCTCCTCTCGGGAATGTTGGTGCTCCTTACATGGCAACGTTGTCCCTCCCAGGGTTAACTGTTGGGTTGCCTGTTTGGTTGTTCTCAACCTCTCTGGTCCCCGCCATCTCACCTACTGATCAATCAGTCCCTCCACCTGAAAAACCTCATGTTGATTCTAAGGTGGACCTCTCCCCTTCTACGCCCGCTTCTACGTCCTCATCTTCTACTTCGCTTGGTGAAAGTCTCGATTTGAGTAACCAGGTGGCTAAGAAGAAGAAGAAGAAGACAAAGAAGAAGAAGGCTCTCAAAGGAGAGGCTAAAAGCGCATCTACCCTCTCGAGTACACCTGAAGTCGGGCCACCTTCTGCTCCTCTGCGGAAGGTCAAGTTTCCTTGTAGGTTGTGCAAGTATGACCACCTTCTTCGCGATTGTCCTGGCATTCCCAGGGTCTTAGAAGTATGTTCCTACGATCCGGCCTGCCCCTCATCGCCCTCTGAATCTCACGGCGATGCTACCCTATTAGTTGGGAATAGTAAAGGAAAAGGGACGATTCGAATCCCTTGCAGACTTTCTGAAGGCAATCATCCCCTTCACCTTTGTCCGCTCATGGATAAAGCCTCCAACATCTTGGAAAGTCTCGCGATTCCCTCACCCCAACTCCACGTTGGATATCAACGTATTTTTGCAGCTGCAGATCATCCCCATGGTGACAACAAGATTGGTTCAAATTCCTCTCTTTTCCAGCCTCCTCTTCCTGAACCTGGCTCTGCCCAACCTGTTCCAGACCCACTATCGGTCGGAAAGAGTGTCGACTTGAGTTTACTACCCGATCACTCTATTTTGGAAGGGTGTAATTCCCATGTTCTTCTCGTCTCCTCAGATTCCCCTGAGTCCGGAAATGACTCTCCTATCCCAGCTGCTCCCGAAAGTCCCTCTTTGGTTCCTATGGAGCAGGGGGGCGATCATATGATTCCCCCACCAAGTAGTTTGGCCATCTCCTTTTATTGGAGTCACCTAACCACTTTCCGCCTTCCATCCCATGTGCCTTTCCAGATTACTTTACTTGCCTGTGATAAGGTAGTACCTGGCACTGTTCTAGATGAAGGTGCATCAGTCAGTATTATGCCGTACACTACTTGGAAATCTTTATGTTCCCTGCAGCTCGGGCCGGTCACGCAGAATCTGTTGGCTTTCGACGGAGGAGCTTGTCCATCTCTAGGAGTCCTCCCGAAGTTCCCTATTAATTTGGGAGGTAAAACCGTCTGTATCGACGTGTTGGTTACCCAAGGTGTTTTAGATTTCAGTCTTCTCCTTGGTCGCGACTATGTTTATGCTATGGGGGCCCTTGTCTCTTCACTTTTCCGTGTGGTTTGCTTTCCACATGATGGAAGAATGGTGACTATCGATCAATTGTCATTCATTAGTCCCCCGATGCCTCTTGCGCAGTTGTCGTCCCCTCCTAGTTTTTACCCACCAGTTGTATCTGCCCCCCTGCACATCAACTACGTGGCCACCTATCCTATACCTGTATCCAGCGATGCCGCCGTCATGCATAGTGTTCGGGGGCATTGGGTCCTAACTTCCGAGATGTTAACCTCCCACCGGGAGAGCCACTCTTGGAAGCCCCAACTTCCTGTTCATTATGATGAAGTTCGGGCGGAGCATAGTTCTCTTTCCTGTGTCCAGCTCCTTAAAAAATGAAATTAGGTGTATCAAGCATAGTTCCTGATCTTGTGTCAAGCTCGTTAGAAAATGAAACAAGGGTTATGAGGATAGTTCTTTTAATGTCAACCTCATTAAAAAATGAACCAACTCCCTTTCCAAATCGAGTCTTGTGATTAAGATCTCGTAAAATACCAGTCAAGTCTTTCCAATATCTCGAAAGTGAACCTTCATTCCATCCACTTTGTTGAATGCAATGAAGCTTGGGGGGCATGTACCTCATTTTGCGTCATTATGCTGGGGGCATGCGAACTTATAACAAGCATAGTTTTTCGTTTCAAGCTTGTGTAAACATGAAACTGAATCCAAGAAGAGTTATCCATGGTTCAAGCTTGTGTAAAAATGAACCCATACACGAGTCACCTTTAAGCTCTTTTCTGACTCGTAAAATATGAAAAGATTGCTGAGTATTTTTTCCCTTTTTGACTCGTTAAAGAGAATAAAAATGGAGGTCTTCTTTCAGCTCTTTTCTGACCGTTTAAAGATGAAAGGATTGTCGAGTTGTTCCTCTTGACTCGTTAAATGTAAATAAGAGGCAGTCGTCTTTAAACTCTTTTCCAACCGTCTAAAAATGAAAAGATTGTCGGACCCTTGTCGCTTCCAGTTTGTTAATGGTTACGAAACGACGTGATATCGATCGTTTTTTTTACTTTTTCAGGTCTACGTCACTACATATGAAAAGTACTCCTCGATCGTAATGATCGGGCAGTTCTTTCGAGCATTGTTTTATAATTTTTCGAGCTCGAGAGACACAACTTTATGGAAAAAGGAAACCCCTGGAGTTTTATTTTTGCTGTCTTTTCAAACTCTCCAAACATGAAAAGGCGCCGAGTTTTTCCTTTGTCAGACTCGTTAAAACTTTAATGACATTGGGTTTCGTCGTGATGACACCTTTCAAGCATATGCTATCCCCGTCAAGCTTGCCATCCAAAAATAACCGGGGTACTCGCCAGAAATGGTGGGGGAATAAAGGAATCATAATCATCGTCGTGTCGGCAGTATGTCGCTCTTGAACATGGCACTTGCCTGCATTCGTGTCTGGGTGGGGACATCTCATCTTGTTTCACGCTTGCCTCTGTGGGTTTGGGTTATCCTATTTGACCGTTCATCTGCTCATCGCCTTATCACCATGACCCCTAATCATTTGACATCAAATGCTGCCAAATCTGTTGTCGTGTCACCGATATGTCCAAGAGAATTTGACCTCTACAAAACACTCAACCTCCCTCTGATATCTCACACAAAACATGTTATCCCTCTCTGTCTCGTGTCGATGATGTGGGAAACATTATGGCCCAGCTTCGATCAAGATCACTTCCTGTCGACTCCATGTCATTATCCAGGAAGATGACCTAGACACTCCCTTCAGGTGCCTTACAGCCTGCATGCCTCAATGGCAGGTTCTTCGTGTTCGACGCGAGGTTTTCATCATTAGCCTCCAATCGAATGATTCTACGGGTGTTCGAAACCGGCTCATTGATTCACACGCCGTGGATTGTACCTATAGTACCTTGAGGACCATTGTCATTATTGGTGGTACCTCTCATGTCTGTTAACAGTTTTCATCATTGACTGGTAATCAGACGATGTTCTCGCATGTTCGACTTCGACTCCTATATTCGCATGCCTGAACTTGTACTTTTGTTCGGGTCGAGTTGGAGCGCAAGACCCCGGATTTTGTATATTGAGATCCGGGTTGCATTTTGTGGATTATTGTAATCACTACATGACTCATTCATTGGATGGCTGCGACCATGCCTGAGTCCATTCATTGATCCTCATCGGATGGCTGCGTCCATACCTGGGATCCAGTTTTTATGTACTCTGTTATGGATGGCTGCACCCATGCCATGTACATCATGCATTTGAGATATCAGTTGTACTACGTGCAGGTTCTTCTTGGTGGTGTTCCGGTTCGGCCAGTTCCATAAAGCATTTCATCCCTCCCACTCTCTCGGGCTTCATGCTTTAGGGGGCATATGTTACACAGTAATTTGTCACTGTCTCCCTGTCAGTATTCCTACTGTGTCATGAGACCAAATTCATCATGCCCATGCTCTCTAATGTGTCCAAATGACCCACTTTGCCAAAGTTTCCTCTATCATCGCGACTGTTGTAAAAATAAACGCGCTGATGAGCGCTCTTAAACAGACTCAATGCGCTGCCAGCGCGGAAGCACACGCCTTTCTCGCGCTGGTCGAATTTCATGTGACAGCAAGCTGTTCCTTATGTCTGATCGTGCTGATATGACTTTCCTTGTTATTTAGCAGCGATGCCAGCGCTCTAGTGCAGTTATGCACCTGTGATGATCCAGTTTGGGCGAGTTTGTTCTAACAGCCAGCCTTCCAGATCACTCCAGACCTGGTTGTTGGCCTTGTAAATGTCACCCTCCCTTCTCTAGCATGTTTGTTTCGTCATTTGAGCCACCTTCCTTGGAGAAAATCTCATCCTCACACCATTCATGGAGACCCCTTCTCCTATTTTGAGCCTCCACCATTGCCATGAGCTGCTAGTTTGGAATTGATTGTGTTTAGAGCATTGATGATAGTATTGTAAGCTTGATAGGCAGCTGGTGTGATAAGTGTGGGATTGTTATAGTGCTTGAGGAAGGTTGTGAAGTGTTTCCATATTGTGTAAACTTGTGTGAGAGAGAGAGTTGACTTGGGATATCTACTTTCAAGGGTGAATGCTTGAAGGACTTGCTGGCTGGACCCAACCAAAGGAGGATTTGACGTCAGAACTTGGTTGTATTCTCTTTTGTTTTATTAATAAGATAAACGACTATCATTATGGTTCCACTCATGTGTCTTTGATTATGATGTTTGAGTTGTATATTTTCTGACCGGTACATAGTTGCATTTCCCGGATTTTATGCTTGTATTTGTCTTGTCCTTTGCTTGTGCAGGTGTATGTTTACAGAGATCGTGAGGATTGCGACCAGCTGAAGCGAAAGAACGGAAGTGACAACCCTTCTACGAATATAAGTGTTGGATTCGAGGTAGGCTCTCATCTTGGCCTTTATTTTGCAATTAGGAACCTGTGTGTTAGCGTTGCTTGATTGTTGCTAGACCTCAGTTAGGCTAGAGGGATCGCCTTTTTCCGCAGAGGGGATTTACCTACACAACAACTCTCTAGGTCCTCCTAGGATACTATGTGTACAATTACCCCCCCACTTGGGGAGCTCATGTCTTGAATAGTGAAAAACTTACCCCTTTCAATGAGGGATTCAATTTGGGAGGGATACCATTTAATATTAAGAAGGGTGAGCAGAATTTAGACTCATGTATTTGTTAATTTGTTGGAAAAATTGTTGGCTAAGAACTTTCCATGAGAGGGGAAGGGGAATGAGAGTTGAGGTAAAAATATTAGATATCCACTAAATTATTGATTCTGACTTCTAACGTTGAAAAGACTATGTTCATTAATGATCCCTACTAAAGTTTTCTAATCACATTAATGATGACACGTGAATCTCCCTTTGCAACTAACCTTGAGTATTAATCCTTGAAAATTACATGTCTCTACTCCAATGCTAGTAGGTCTACATCATTATTTCTATGGATGACTATGGTGGCATTATATATGCTAAAGATTTTTCTACTTTCATCATTGAAATCATCACATAATAGCATTTAGATTTCCTTTTAAAGCTCTACCAAAATTAAACTTAATGAAATTATAAAAAAAAAAAGCAATCATCTAGAAAATTTAAATAATTTATAATTTCAAAATTAAGCATTACATCTTCTCATTTATTATCCTTTCATTAAATAAAATGCACTTCTATAAAACAAAAATTTAAATTCAATATTTAAATTATAAAACAACTTACTTCAATTAAGTAAATATAATATTTATATTACACTCCTATTCCATAACATTAAATCCTATATCCTTATCATCATGAACCATTAAAATTAAAATATTATAAAAAAATTATGAAAATTTTAATTTCTTTTTATATAAAAATTAAATAAAATTATCAAAACCATCATTTCATTTATAATTTCTATATTGAATTTAATCCATAAACGTATCCAAAACATGGTATAAGTAAAAAAAAATTGAAAATATATAATATTAAAAAATACACAAAATATATCTTATTTAAATATGTTTGTATTTAAAATAATATAAAAATATAATTTTATTTAATTTTATAATTTAATTAGTTACATATATCATAATTTAAAAATAAAAGATTATTCAGAATTATTTATAAAAATTGGTTGAGTTAATTTTATTTAATTATGATAATATTTTGAGATTTAAAATTAATTTGAGTATAGAATGAATAATTTAAAAGAAATAATTTTTCAATTTCAGATTTTTAAGTGTCGTGAAAAAATCTTTCATTTCGTGGTGTTTTGGGAGTGTTTCGGAGTTTACCGATACCTAATTTCACTATAAAATTGTTGGGAATTTTTTCCTATTTTAACAATATTTATTTTCTTCTTTGAACTAATATTTAACAATATTTATTTTCTAAGGGAGCACATCTTTCTTTGAAGGAAACATTCTTGAAGAAGTAAATCTCTTCAAAACACATGTAGAGAGCCAAACTTATGATATTGAAAAACAATTAGATCATTTTTTGGACTCCTAGTTTGTCCAGTGATGCTATATGGGTGTGAATTGTGGGCTAGTAGCCGCCCTGTCTCAAAATGGAAACAAATTGAGAAAATCCAAAAACACTTGATCATGAGCAAGTTCAAAATAAAAAGTTCAGTATCTTATGAGATAATGTTGAGTGAAATCAGAGCAACTCCCATGGAAGCAATAACTATGGTGCTACTCATAAGATATCTAAGAAGAATTGAGAAAATGAGAGTAGGTAGACGGCCTAATGTTATCTCCAATGAAGGCATAAGTGAAAGAAAGAAGACATGGATAAAACAAAACTACACATGGATGCAAAAATGGAATATCTACCTCCAAAGTTGTCCCACAACTAGAAAGGAGCTAACAAATTTTGTTATGGAGAAATTTATTAAACAAGAATGGGGAAAAGATTTGGGTAGAAAGAAGAAGTACTATATTGAGGAATTCAACCCTACGTGTGATCTACAACAAAAAGAGTTCATTGGAACTAGCATTCCGTGGAGGGCAAAGGTTCTTATTGCTCAATTAAGAACCAACTAACATCAACTTCAGTGTGAAACAGGATGGTGGAAAAGGCCTAAAGAAGTTTGGGAAGAAAGGGTGTTTACATTTTGCACGTCTCGGGTAGTGGAATCAGAAAAACATTTCATGTTGGAATGTGATGCATTCAAAGACATGAGAGAAAGTTATGGGAATATGTTAGCATCGATTTCTTGACATTGTCTTTTCACCGAAAGGATTGTTGGAAGGTTGGGTCAGTTCATCATTAATTGAACAAGAAAATGATTGAAATGCAAAAAGCGAAAAACAAAAAACTAATAATCCCATAGATATTACAATACCATTTCATTTTTAATAAAAAATAAATAAATATATTTGATTATTGAAATTCAAATTCAAATTCAATAAGTAAATTTCTTTTTCTCTTTTACTCCATAGTAACCCATAATTTTTTTTAATAAAATAATATTTTTTAAATTATTCTTCTTGTACCTGCCGAACTAAATCCTACATAACCCTTTCTATATAAATCAAATTAATAAAAGGTTTTCCTTAAACATGGTTTTAATATTAATACTCCCTTCATAGGAAATATTAATTTAGCTTCTACAGCGTAAAGGTACCGCCGCTCTACCAATTATCGTAAGCCAACCGGGCCACAAAGCAGCTTGCAAGATAATGGTTAGTGATTGTTCACACGTCATAGCAATGCAAGTGATTGAATCAAGGGGACGTAGATTGGCCATATGACCCTTTATGGAGGACTGGTAGTTGGTTTATTTGTTGCGAGAAAAATAAGCAAAATTTCTCCATCATGAAAGCTATAAAGAAGAGCAGATCCAAGTTAACGGCCGTCGGAAAAAAATGTAAAATAGGTTGGGAAAATTTTTGTTAAAAGAGAAATATGAATACCATTCAAATTTCTGTGATTTATAAAAGTTCTTTGCATGGTAAAATATTTTTTCTGAATAATCACAGAAATTATTGGCGTTAATGTTTCAAATCTTCTATTAAGATTCATCGTAAAAACGATAAATAATGTTGAGATGTTTATACAATTCTAACACTAATAAGTTAGAGAATCAAAATAATATAAAAATAAAAAACTAACTATTGTAATAGTAAAACTAGTAGTTAGTTTTTTTATTTCTGTGCTTATTTTACTTTCTAAGATATTATTGTTGGAATTCTCTAGAGCATCACAACATTATATATTTTATTTTTTAAATCAAGTTCTCCATATTTGTGTTGATTATGAATTTTAATATTTGTGTTGATTATGAATTTTAATAGGGAGTTCTAAACATTGACATTAATAAACTCATGTGATTATTTAGAATTTTTTTTACTAATAACTAACGTATATTAAATATCAAAACTTATATGTTAAATGTTAAAAATATACTTTTAAAAAAATTACAATAAAATTTTAATGAGGTATATCTCAAATATTATATATTGAAAATCAAAATTATTTACAAGATTTTTATATATATAATATTTTTTATTACTTTTGGAAAAAATATAATATATTAGTGAAATTTGTTATTAAAATTCTTGTTAATTATATTTATGTAAAAAATATATTGAAAATCAAAATTTATTACAAGATTTATATATATAATATTTTTTATTACTTTGGAAAAAATATAATATATTAGTGAAATTTGTTATTAAAATTCTTGTTAATTATATTTATGTAAAAAATATATAAATTTATAAAAGAAAAATAATTAATTAATTACTTTTTCAATAAAAAAATAGCAAAATTCCACCGCCTCTAAAGACTAAAATGCCTTTTTATCTTAACATTACTTTTATTATTTCAAAGCTTCATATATATTTTCCACTTGTTTAGATACTTTACATCTTGTTCCAAATTATCCAATAATTTTTTGCCTATGGTTATTGAATATAGTGATGATGATTCCCAAATCTGGGTGTTTAATTGTCTGATCGGTACGTGGGCGGCTAAATGGGTTGGCGCGTGGCTTATTACCACCGCCAGTCAGCCTCGCGCAATGACGGTCTTTAATTCCTCTGCTCTCAACTTCAATGTTGCATTAATGCAGCTCGTCCCTCCATACCAACCTGTTAATTCTTTTATCATCGCGCCTCTATTTGGATACATTTGCGCTCCTCCTCTGTGCTCGCGTCACTCCCTTGTTGTCGTAGAGCCGCACTCTCGGACTAGCTCAGGGAAACATTGGGCTCTGGATCGTTGGGTGGATTTATCGCTGGGCCTTCAGGTTTCTCACAGCCCTTTCTGCAATTTCAATAGCAGTTCGTCCTCTGTCCTTCCCAGTGCCCCTCTGTGTGCTGAAGCTAAGCTACTTTTAGTCCCCTTCTGCCTCCACAGTATTGCAGCCCGTTCTGAACCTCCTGTTCTTCCCACTATGCCTGGATTGCACCAAAGAATGAGTTGCAGGAAAGGAAGCTCCTGGGGGCAAGTTACTTGCCAGGCCTTCTCCTCCACAACAGATTCCTCGTCATTCTCCTCGGACTTCTTCTCTGACCATTATCCTGTTACCAGGAGTGGTAGTGGACGGGGTCATGGACATCTTAATTCGGCAGCGCGCTCTCTCAATTCTCCATATAATATAGCTCGTTTTCAGTTCCCCTGTACTCTCAGTAATTTCTCCTTCTTAGCCTCAATCACCATTGAGCTTTGAGAGGTTACTTCTAGTCAGGTTTCCATGACCCCTGGGGTGACTCTGGAGATGAGGGCAGAAGATAGGCATGGCAATTCTCAGATTGATAACAAGCAGAGTAAGGTTCCTGGTCCGAGTAAGTGCATCGCAATCCAGGTCATGGATAATCAGGCTAGTCTGAGCGTCCCTACTAGTGGCGGTTCTTCAAGAAAAAAGGGTCATCCCTCTAAGTACGAAGACCTCTACAATTATGGGTGCCGCATCATTCAAGAGAATCCTTCCACCTCTCATGAAGCTTAATCAGGTCTGCATTCAATGGTTTTTGTTTCTCCGTGGCTCGTAGGTGCTCAATTCCCTCCTATTTTATCGTCATGATATGCTAAACAGTTCTCATACTCAGTCCTTTGTTCCATAGTCAAATTGTTGGTTTCCCCTGCGTGGGCAGCATTTCTCTGGCTGTGTTTCTTAGTATCGATTTCAGTCACAGCTATTTTTGAGGTCTAATTTCAGTTTTGATTTGGGAAGCGCTTCTCTGTTTTCTTGCCTGGGCACAGTTATCTTGTTTTGGTTGCTAAATTACCTCTGGTCAGTCTTCAGTTTCAGTTACGATAATGGGGTTTTTCTATTTCTATGAACTAGTCATGGTCATGTTCCTAGAAGCCTTTCTGGTCAGTCTTCAGCAAGTCTTTTTGGACAGTACTCAGCTTTGCAATGTGAGCATGCCACATCTCTGGGTTAGACTTCTCGAGGCAGTGGCCTCTTTGTAAATTTATTTTGTATCAATATAAGAGTAAACAAAATATATATATATATATTATATATATATATATATATATATATTAATATTTATATATATTATATATATATATATATATATATATATAGTGATGATGATACGTAATTTATATTTATGGACTTACTAATTTATTAATCTAAAATAAAGCTTGGTAATTAACATTAACTTTGTCTGGAGGCTCGTATTCGGCTCTGCAACTAAAACCTAACGGCAGGGAAAGATGGGTGCGAACATGGAGGTCGAGGGTAGGAGCTTCGTATGGCAGTGGAATCGCAATATGAAGACCAAGTGCTGTGTGAGTATGGAGGTGGAGAACTAGGGCTTCGAACGACAGTGATATCACAGTTTGGAGGTAGAGCACTGTGCGCGTTGGGAGGTTGAGTGATGGGGTTTAGCATGCAAGTGGGTACGCAGTATGGAGGCTATCAAGTTAGTTTTTTGTAACGAATCATAAATGATGGTATCAGGTCGTGGTGAACAACGGGAGATGACTTTTGAATCTGAGTCCGTCGACATAGAACCAGAGCCAGAAGACCTTCTTGCTTGCTGGGGTCATGACATATCCAAGAAAAATCTTAAACACTTCTTCCCGAATAGTGCAGTGTACCCTCAGTTCCTTGACAAGGCGGTGGGAGAAGGGGGTTTGAAAATAGCAGTTTAGGAAAGGGTCCCTGTCACAAATCGTATCTTGGAAGGGTTGACCACTAACCTGTCAAAGGCTCCATCCATTGAAGAGGCAGGAGGGGAGCCGAAAGGATCTAGAAAAGAGGGACAAGTGAGAAATCTGGCCCTCACCTCTGGTGTTGGGATAAAAAGGTCAGCTGTGGAGGTGGAAGAAGGCAACAGAGACACTGTCGAACAAAGAACTGAGCTACTTGGGCCAGAAAAGGCAGATGATCCTGTTAAAAAGAATACAGGAGAGGGAGAGGCCACGAAGGATGTCAGGGGTGGAAAGCGGAAGAAGAACAAACCTATCAGAATAAAGGAGGAGCACCCTAGTTGCGTTTTTGGAGTGGATATTCATATAGATCAGGCAATGGAAGCCTTAGAAACCTTTTTAGTTGGCAGAGTCCGAGGAAGAAAGTTCTCAGTAGACTACATCAAGGTTTGGGCTCAATCATGATGGAAAGAAGCACCGGGTTAGCTAGAATAAATCAAAAATTTAGACAGAGGATGGTTTTGCATTCAGTTTGGACAAAAGGAGCATGTCGACTAGGTGATGGAAAAGAACTAGAGCTTCGGGAAGAGGCCAATCTTATTTAGAAGATGGATGCCCTTGTTTGACGCCCAGAAAGAAAAAGTGGTGGAGTCTCTAGTCTGGGTCAAATTACCAGGTCTCCCTATGCAATTCTAGACTGACTCGGCCTTCACCTCAATTGGTAATACCCTAGGGAAGTTTCTCGACATTGATAGATCATATCTACGAACTCATGACTAGGGAGTCGCCCGTATCCTGGTAAGTCTAAACCTCAGAGAGGGTCTAGCAGACGCTATGAACCTGAAGTATTGAAGTCTTGAGTTTATTCAAACCTTGGACTATGAAAACCTCCCTTTCAGATGCCATCGTTGTCATCAATATGGTCATCTAGCCCGGGAGTGTCCTCTCGGACTGATCCAGGTGGATGTTGGTGGCCACCCACCTATCCCATTTGGACCCCTGCAACTGTCTCTTTCAGTTTTTCAATTTCCGTAATTGTAGCACAATTTACTATTTTTAGTAGTTTTTTTGGGTGCTGAACTTTCAGAGCCGTTTTGAGGCCCTAAACGACGTTTTTTGGGAAATTTGCGGGCAACATGGGTTTATAGATTGATGTTGCCCTTCCCAAAGTGGTAATTCTCAGATAGATCTTTCTAATGAGCTATCATACGCGTCAAACGGAGATCGTATGCCAAAGTTACGACCCCGAGAAATTGATGTACCAATTTACCGAAAACAGGGCCCACAATTTGGCGTTTCATATTCTAGGGTTAGGTTTTGGAATGTGAAGGGTTTTCCATTGTTTCTCAACAATAAATAGGCCTTCAGGCCTCATTGTAACATAGTTCAGAACAGTTCAGAGGCATGTAGCCGCACATCTCTTCTCAAAGATAAGCTACCATCGCCCTAGCTGGTTTATTTCCAATTCTGGTTGTAAGCATATTTCCGTATTTTCCATTAATGAAATGAAGCATTGTTTCCGCTGCATCTTTGTGTATATGGTTATCTCTGTATTTTTTTGCATTCCTGTTTAAATCCGGATCACTTCTCTTGTTGACTTGTACATGCTCTTGAGTATGTCTTCGGTGAAAGAGAGAGTTTTGTACTTGATCATGTCTTAGATTTATTCCCATGACTTTAATAATATAAAAGGTGGCATGACTTTACCTTTTAGTGCATACATACCTCAACTTTCTTGTGCTTTGATCATCTCGGCTTCATTTGATCTTCCTTCTTGATTGATGTAGCCCTTCTTTGCTTCATCCATTCTTGCCTGCACATCATTCTTCCTTGTATTCCATGAATGGAATTTTTGTTGACATGTCTACTCTTATTTATGAACCTTCTTTTGAAGATTCTTGTCATAGGATCTTGTAGATCCTCATCCTACAAATGTCTTGTTCTTTTGATGATGGTGGCCTTCTAGGATTTACAATCATGATCACTTATTCTTTTATCATGGATGAGGTCTTATAATAGGTATGCTCCTTCTATATGAATATCTTGAGCTATATGTACACTATTCTCCTATATTCTATAAGATATTTCTAACCATGCATTTTGTTTTATTTCTAAATGCTCCTTCTACATAAGTATTTTGAACCTTATGTACATCATGCTTTTAGATTCTAGAAGATGCTTCTAGCCATGCATTTTTATTCTATTCCTACATGCTCCTCTATTACTCAAAACTTTGAAAGAAGACTTTAAGTAAAGAAGTAGACTTGGTCATAGTAGAGATCCGGAGGATTTTCCTTCTTTTGCTTCTTGTCTTCTTCTTTCACCTCTTGAGTCATGTGAGCTTATTCCCTTTCTCTTTTGTTGCATTTGTCCTTCTTAAGTTTTGTACAATTCCTTTTGTAGTGTCCATATTCTTGGCATCCAAAGCATTGGATTTTGGACATATCTCTATTGTTTGTTCTTCGTGGACCAAATTTGCCAGATTTTCCCTTTTTCTTGGCCATGGTTGCAAAGGCTTGCTCCTTTGATCCCACATCCTCTTTTGCTTTGAGTCTAGTTTCCTCTATCCTACATATAGACCATAATTCACTTAGTGTTGTAGCTTCCTTCTTGGCATATATGCTTGATGTGGAGTTTCCCCAATCCTCAGGTAGAGCATTGAGTACTACAATTGTCATTTATCTGTCAAACATGACTTCTCCCAGCTCTTGAAGTTGATCCCTCATATTAGAGATCTTCATGAAATATGGAGCTATTCCTTCCTTTGATATCTTCATCTTATATAAATCATTTTGAAGAGATATCAGTTCTCCAACCGTGCTTACCGAGAATAGCTCTATTAGCTTGTCATAGATTTCTTTTGATGTTTCAAGTTTGGAGACATAAGGAATGAGAGAGTCTTTGATGGATTCTATTAGAATCCTTTGAGCTCTTGTTTCATCCTTATTGTACTTGGCTAAGGCTTAAGTTTGTTCCTTAGTAGGGATAGTGATATTCCCTTTGAAGTGTTCTAGAAGTTCATTCTCATTGAGAAGTAAATCAGACCTCTTCTTCCATGCAAAGAAGTTAGTGGTCCCAACTAATTTATTGCTTAAATTTCTTGCAAAAAGACATTGATGTATAATTAGAAGGGGACATATACTTGATAGAGTTTGAGATGTAATGGACTTGCTTTCTTCTTAAATACTTGATGGATTCCCTCCTTGGATCTTGATTTTATTCAAGTTGCTTTCTTCAAATGGACTTGACAAAAACATAAGAAACAAGAACACAATATATTGGCTCTCTGCCAGGGCCAAAACATCTCTCTCTTAGAGAGGAAAACCCTTTCGTAAATTTCTCTTATTGAAGCTTCTTATTGATCAATTCCAAACCCTATATCCTTAACTAGAATATCCTCCAAACACAAGTCAAGTCCTTCCTCCTTCCTGCACTTTATTCCCCGACACTTAGTCCTCCTTCTTGCAGCACTTCATTCTTCTTCTTCCAGCACTTTTCTCTTCTTAAAATTGTTGGTAGTCCTTGTTGTACTTGCCCTAGAAGAGACACTTATCCTTGGTATCTAGTGAAGCCCTTCACTAATGATGATTTCTTCCTTCTTTTTGATCAACCGAGCTCCTTCTTCAATGTGTAGGTATAGACTTGATATGACAATTCTACAGCCCTAAATTCTTGCATGTGTGGGAGGTTTAGTAGTGTATTTGGTTCCTTTCTCCTTCATATGAGAGAGTCTCTTCTTTGCTCTAGTGGGAGGCCTTGTAGGCCTAAGTTTCAATCCCAAACAAAGATGAATATATGATTGTGATTTTGTTGCTGATATAACCGTAAACTGCCCTCCTTTTTCTCGCATGTGTGATTGTACTTTGCCCTAGAAATAGTCCCAAAACTTCACTTTTCTTCCTTCTTTCTTCACTGCACTTGGAGATCCCTTAAATTTCGTCCTTCTTCACTTTTCCTTTACTTCTCTCGCTCATTGATTTCAGAGGTGAGTATTTTTTTATGAGGGAGTGGACAACCTCTATATATAGAGGATTGTCCCTCCTTTAGGCCGACTTGATGCTAACTTGTTGTTTCTTCATTTTTTTTTGCTGCTAGGAGGATGTCGTTGCATGGAGAGGACTTGACTTTTCTTAGATATATTTACTTTGACTCTTATACAAGTTTATACATAGTGTAACATGCCCTTAAGGGTATTCAATAAATACATTGACTCTTTGAATTTCTTAGAGCAAGAAACTCATTGATAAATACACACACACACAACAGATATATATATTATATATAATATATATATATATATATATATATATATATATATATATATATATATATATAATATATATATATATATATATATATATATATATATATATATATATATATATATATATATATATATATAATATATATATATATATATATATATTTCCTGAATAAATACAAATATCAAAAGTACATTTATGAATAACCAACATAGTTGCAGTCATGATATCAATCATGATCGTAATGAAGACAAAGTCAATACAGTGATGAAGATCTTGGTGAAGGTGCAACAATAGTGAAGATCTCAGTAGTGCAGTAGTGTTGGATTCAGTGGTGTAGCAATGGTGATGATCTCAACAGTGACAAATAAGAGGATTTGTGTCTTGGTCTTGGATTGGCTTCATAAGTCAAGGTTCATGGTCTTGGTATTTGTCACTTGGAATCTCTATAACAGGAATTTTGTGCGGGTTTTCCTCTCCAAGAGGGAGAGGTTTTGGCCTTGGTAGAAAGCAAACATATTGTGTTCTTGTCTCTTTGTTTTTGGTAACTATTTCATGAATATAATAATACACACTCTAATAAGAACAAGTGAAGATTGTGCTAAGAAGAAAATTTAAAATACCTCACAAGTAATTATCATGCTAGAATAATCTCATTAATTCTAATTGCTCTAGATTCTTCAACAAGCAGCACCTCAGGCATCATCATACTCTCATATCCATTTCTAGGAGAAACATATAAACTTAGCCATACAAATACTCACATGACTCCAACAAACTCAATAATAGAATAGCAATACAATCCACATAGAAAGAGCACATCAACCATTCATTACAAGTCTTATCACATCATCAATACATGTGTAATTGAAAATACATGCCAACTAACAACATCAAACAATACAAACATTGGCATATAAATTCTCTACACCCTAAGATAGCCATACAAAAATATTAACACGTCTACATCAAGGGAATGACAGTGTACAAACGCCCAAAGCCAATCGCTCCTACAAAGATAGATTAGTTAACAATCATTATAACGTGAAAACTATAGTGACACCAAATTCTATCTATGTCATCAAACTCAGTCGCATGTCACTGATTTCTAGCCCCTGCAAAACACTTGTCAACTATATAAAACTCAATAGCCATATCACTCTCATTCTTCCACGCTTGATCTTTGCATGGATAAAAACAACAAGCTCAATTGCGCAACGACTACACAACCATTACATTGTGTCCATCTAATTTCTCTGTCCATACACTCAACAATCACACTTCCTCTTCCATTCAATCCACACCTTGTCACTAGAACACACCACACATAAGTCACACATCTCACAACACATATGCTCAGCAAATGATATCTTCGTATCCAAACTCTAAGTTCCAATCACATAGATCTCTTCAAAGCTTCTACAAACACACTCCCTTGATTTATGATTCTTATGCACAAAACGTTTTGTATCCAAACTCTTCATGTAGTGATCATCATCATTGCAAATTTGTCAACGCACCATCACAAGGGTACACACTCTCCAACACTAAGTCACACTCAAATACAGGTATATATTCAGTGTCAAACCATTGACTTTGCAACAACCCTCATGAATTTTTCATGTAATAAAGTAAATAAAGGCAAAATAAGACTATGGGTAAGGGGCACGTATTCCAAGTTGAATGTTGGGAAAATATATCCTAGTGGGCATCACTAGATGTGTGTTTTGGCTAAGGAAAACTGGCAAAGGTTAAGGAAAAGGCATTAAAAGGAAAAATTGCATTTTTGTCACATTTATTTATGAAAATAAAGGAAATTAGGAGAAAAGGAAGGTGAAAGATCACAGGTTGCATGTGAGGAGGAAAATGAAGGAAAATAATGGAAAATGAAGAAAATAGAGGCCTCATTAATAAAAAGGTTTATGATGATCAGTTGGCAGGCTCTTAGTTAGTGTTAGCTCTTAGTCATTGAAAGTTTGGAACTCTCTCATTATTCTCTATCACTCTTGGTCACTTAGAGTTTTCTTGAAGCACTCTAGCTTTGGATCAAGGAAGGAAAAGCAAGAAAAGGGAAAGGAAAGAAAGAAAGAATCAAGGAAGGAAGAGCGGGATCAAGCAATTTCAGCAGGAATACTTGCAAGTAACCTTTTGCATGTGTGATTTCCAAGCTAGTTTGGACATGCATGGATTTGCATGTTGGTGTATGGTTCTCTTGTTGTTGGTGGCATGGTTTTGTCGGGTTATCATAGTGGTTTTCAGCCTAACCTTACCTTTTTCTGGATGTCATGGTGTGTTTAGATATTGATCTCAATTTTGAGCTTTGGAATTTCCGCATGGACTTCAAAATCCGGGGTGGAGGTGGTCTCAACGTTCATTACCAAAGGCCTAGGAATCCCTTGACCGGTTTTGAAGGGATACACGATAAATCTTGAGGGAGCAGTCTCGGTTTAGGGCCTAGTGATTCTGGTTTGGATTGCGGTAAATCCTAAGAGACAAGGAGACAAAAAATTCCTCAAGGATAGTCATGTATTCCATACGGCATTCCAAGTTTTATTCAGTTGTGATTGAAGCATCAGTTTTGGTGTGATCACGGTTTGATGAGGGTGGAGGTGGTTTAACCTTTGGATTCCCTTGGTTTTTCTTGGATTGGTTGATCTATGAGATCCCACATTCATCCTTGGAATATGGCACAAGGGTGACTGGATGAAAGAATTATTTGGTTCAACCATGCCTATGGTCGGGTGGTAAGTGGAAGTCCTGAACCTGGTCAGATTTGCCTATGACTAATAAAAGCTAAGTTCTCTTACTTTTGCACTGATTTATATGTGGATTTAATGGCTATCATAACTATGATATTTACATGGTTTAATATTGGTGATAAGCCTAGTTAGATGACTAGTTTATTTCATGGTTATTTCATGTATTTATTTGTAATTGTTAAATGGATGGATGCAAGACCTAATTGATGAAGTTGTAGCTCAATGGAGAAGGAGGTGATCCTTCTAGTTATGTTTAATAAGTGGTTTTAGTCATTTATATTCTATCTTGTATCCTAGACTTGTATGTTGCATATTTACTAAGTGTTTGACAAAATGTCTATCATGGTTAGGCTTGTTTAGGTCAAGCCCTTGATCAAGTTTTGTGTTAGAGGCTTTACCTTGGTGTTATTTAATGCCTTGGAGAGTTTCATCTAGTTCTAGGCATTGGTTTGGAGGCTAGCCTTAAAAAAGTGGCTTAAATATTGCAGTCTCTAGCACAAAACTGGCCGAGAGAGACTGCAGTCTCTCCCTTGCAGACACTTTGGGAGCGATTATAGCTTTACAGTCACATGCATGCCTTGTCATGGCAGCAAATTTGAGTCTATTTCATTGAAATGCTAGGTTAACTCAAGGGATGGGCACCTGGAGTGGTGGATTAGCTCCTGGGGGTCCAGAAACACCTAAGGGAGGTTTGTAAGGTCTTTTTTTTGTCGATTCCACTTCCTTAAGGTGACATAGGAAGTTGAATATGATCGTAGTAGCCTCTCTTCTCATGTTTACCCTGGTCGGCATGGTTACTTTGGGTAGACTTGGGAGGGGGTGTTAAAGAGTGGTATCAGAGCATGGTTATGCTCTCTTTGGGTCATATTTGATATCGTAGAGCGATATTAGAGCGTGTTTGTGCTATCCTTGGGTGAATGTGTTGGTCATACATGTATGTCAGTTGCATGTGTGTCTCTTACACTTTCATTCCATGTGCTTGTTGCATTGCATAATGAATGATCTTGGTTATAGTAAGGTTGTCATGAGGAACTTGATGTTTATTTTATGGAATGCATCGTCAAGAGTATATGACTGGTTACATGATTATATGCAGCTTGATTACATCGTTGTATGTTGGGTTGCATTATTGGTTATTTGATTACATGCATCAGCCTTGTAGGTTGATTACAAACATCAATCATGTAGATTGATTACAAACATCAGTCTTGTAGGTTGATTACAATAATTGATCGCTTATGCTTGACTACATGCAGGTATGTGCATATGTAATTGATTATGCAAGTTGTTAGTTGCATGAGGCAATGTGTACAATAGCGTAATGGTTGTGGTCATGCATGTATGGTCTTGGTTATAGTTATGCATGTATGGTCTTGGTTATAGTTATGCATGAATAATAGGTCGAACATTCCTCGTGAAGTCATTGTATGCAATTTAGGTCATTAGGGAGATATTAGTATGTTATGATTTCAATGTGTTGGCTGAGATAGAGCAGGAGATGCAGAGCATCATAATGAGGTTGCAGCATTGGACTTCGGGGTAAGAGCAGATCGTCAGACATATATCGTATGTTTGGCATGTAGGTATGTAGGTTAATGATTGTTATATGCATTAGGTTTATATACATTAGGGTTATGTACATGTCTTTTGATGTTATGGTTACATTCATGATAGATGTTAATTGATTAGTGTAGTTATATGCACATGTGTCATTAGTCAAGAATGATAGTAACTTGTAGTTGTATGCATTGCCATTGTTGTTTTATATTAGATAACCTAATTATTATGTTATATGTTGTTGGTGAGTATGTTATAGGTTAACTTGTTGTTATATGACAGTTAGTTTGACGATTAGGTTATATGTTGTTAATGAGAATGATAATTAGCTTGATGATTAAGGTTATAACATTTATACCTTAATGTTATATGTATTATACTAAATTGGATTGGCCTATGCAGATGGTTATGGTTACGATATTCAGGTATGAGCCGACATATTTGTGATATGGTGTTGTACTAATCTAGATTGACTTTGCATATGTGTGAACGATAATTGTGTATGAGTTATGATAAAAATATGTTAGCTAGTGACTATTCTGGATATCATGACCTTATTTATGTTTGAGTTGATATGTTGTAAAGTTATATCGTGCTAAAAAGGTTGATTATGTAGACAAGATAGTCTCCCATGAGACATAGTAAGGTATGAGTTTTCTTATGTTGTATATCTGGTGGTTGACTGTTTGATTATGTTGTCTAGTTGATTTATTTAACATGGTAAGTTGCAAGTTGGTTGAATGTTTGATGAATTGCATAATATGAGTATGTGTTCAAATGATCTTGTTTTAAGATGATTGTGCTAATACATATGAGTTGAGATAACTGACATGTACTTCAGTATGATAGGTGATAGTTGTAGCATTATGTATTATGGCTGATGACTATGAGTTGACTATGGATTATGACATGATTGTTAGTACTGGTAAAGGTTGGTTTCGAACTGATAGATATGATTGTCTTGATATGTGGAACATGTAGATGACATGTGTGAGTAGTTGCAAGAAACATGCTTGGTATTAGCGTGACAAGGTAATAGTTGATGTGTTTATATAACTAACAGTTGGGTGATGCGACAACGCATAGTAAGCCTCGAACGCAGCAAGGAAAAAGTTAAAATAAAGGAATTGGGCCAGAATTTCTTTGGCTAGGTTTGGAAACCCTAATTCCAAACAAATGAGTACTTTGCATACAGGGAGTCTTCTTAAACTTGATTTTGTTGACAATATGTGGATATGTGCTAAATTCATGAACATGTAGTTGACATGTATATTAGATAGTCTCTAGTTATAAGTGGATCTGTCAAGACAATTGGAGTCCATTGAGAGATGATGTGGATGTGTTCAGTTGCAAGGCAGCAAGCTTGGCACGACAAGATAAGGTAACTGATGTATTGCTATGTTTATTTAAGCACTGACAGTTATGTGTTAATGACAACATGATGCAGGGAGTTACATGGCAAGAGAGGTTGCCATGAAATCTCGAAGAAGTTTCAGGTCAAGCTTTCCTTGGGAGCAATGGGGATTCAGTCATGGTGTCTATTGTTAGTCTTGTGCTTTTGGTATTTTGTGATTTGCTTCCACTTGATTTGCGATTTGTGTTTGGTCCATAGCTATGCCACTTTCGTTGTGGCGTCATATTGTTGTTATTGGTTTTCATGATCTTCTTCTTGTTTGTTTCTTCAGAATTGGTTGGGAAAGAGGAAATTTAATGGAGCTCGAGGAGAGTTTTGTGGTACTCGTCAGGTGACGTAAGACTTGGATGAATCTTTGTGCATGAGTAAGTGCAGCAGAAGGTAAGACTATGACAGTCGGTTGGACTCGTTGGGTCCATTGTGGTAAATGGACGGTGGTGGTACAAACATAAGAAAGGTAACCTGAAAAGGTAAAGTAAATGGATTTGAGGTGTTGGATGCCTTGGCTATGTTGGGAGCTATTGTTCTCAATGTCATGCATGTTGTGCATCAGTAAAGGATTTTTTCATAACATTGACCTTGGTATCTGGTAATTATGTTATGATCATGATTATGTTGATGTTTATATATGTATACATGTATGTATGTATGTATATCGTTGTATGACAGGATGATGATTGTTTTATACTAATGATTATATGTGTATGTATGTATCTATGTCACTATCTGACAGGGTTGTCAGGGATTGTTCTTGTGGAGGAATGATTTCTTATGCAGGTGAATGGCATGAAGAGATTCTTGGTTCATGAGGAATCAAGTGGGAAGAGTAACCTGACAAATATACAAGGTCAGTATCATGCGTTTATGAGTTGATATTGTATACGTGTATTATGCCTATGTTTATGACAAGTAATGTGGAAGGATACATCAGAAAAATGAAAGTAGTTTGGTTTGCGACATGCTGGGACAAGCATAGATAAGACACTGAGAGCAAGGTTTCTTAGTAGAGACAATGTGCTTTTGGATGTGAGGTACTATTGTTGTGCATATGTTGTGTATGTTGTACATGTTGCACCTATGATGTTGTGCGCATGCAGTGTTGTGTATACATAGCATGTGTACATGTTGTTTATGCAATGTTATGTACAAGATGGTACAGATCATGTTGTACGAATAATGCATATGTAGTGTTGGGTATAGATGGTGCTACGTACATGATAGACATGTGGTGTTGTGTGCATATGGTGATGTGCACATGTTGGATATGCAATGTTGTGTAGAGATGATGCTATGTACATGTTGGATATGTAGTGCTATGTACATATGTTGTTATATGCATGTTGTACATATGGTGTTGTGTGCATGATTGTACAAGTGGTTTTGTGAGCATGTGGTTCCGTGTACGTGTTGTACCTTGGTGTTGCATGCATGTGGTGATGTGTACATGTCGTGCATGTGATGCTATGTACATGTGGTGCCGTGCACATATCGTGCATGTGATGTTGTGTACATTTGGTATTGTGTACACATTGTACAGTGGTGTAGTGTACATCTGGCATTGTGTACATGTTGTGCAAGTGGTGCCATGTACATGTGATGTTGTGCACACATTGTGCAAGTGGTTGCAGTGTACAGGTGGTACTATGTACATGTGGTACATATGGCACCTGTGTAGATGCATGTATTGCATGGTGTCATATGACGTGTGTAGTTGTGTCTGTGTGTGATGCACACTATGTGTATGTGCACACGATTGAGGAGAAGGCACTGGGTGTTTGTCTGGCGTGGCAACCAATCCGGAGTGCGTATGGAATAAAGACAAAGGTAGAAGCAAAGGATTGATGAAAGGATAAGTATCAACATTTTATTTTAGTTTTATTATGCACGTGATTTATGACTATGATATATGATGATTATATGTGATCTATGATTCTGGTTTATGATGGTTACATGTGATTTATGATGTTGATCTATGATGTTTATGTTTTGAGCTAACCAAATTGATATGTTTATACATGATGTTTTGATAAAACAGTTAGTTTGACTTGTTATGACAGGAATCAAACAGGTTTTCAAGTGTACCTTATTAACAAACTACCAATGAGGTATGGTTTGAGGTTATTTCAATTTATTTGAATATAATAGAAATTATGTGCTTGGAACACTAATGCATGAACATGCCCAGTTGGGTGGTTGAAATCGACTGCAAGAATCGACAACAATAGCGAAAGAAATTGGGACATTCAACAATATGCTGGCAGAGTACTTTAGGAGCAGAGCCATTGTGGGACACGGGTTCCCAATAATGTCCAATGATTGCCATGAGCATGCTATGATAATTATGATGGTTTTGAGGCAGGTATATGCCTTGTTTGTTGATATTTTGATGCAAGGAAGCCTTGCCAAGGGATGGATCTCCTGGAATAGGGGATTCCGGGGAACTTGGAAGGTGAGTGACTGCACGAAAGGGGGTGACCAGATTTCTCGAGGGATTGTGTAGTAGAGAAGGGAAGGTTGCGATGTATTTGTTTCGGTCATTATCATTGCCAGATGGAATCAGATGCACATTGGGAGTGCACCCTAGAGAAATGAGTTGGTAACTGTTCACTGAGAGGATAAGTGGCGCGGGATTATAGCGTTGGACATTGGATGAAGCTTTGACTGTGCCAATGGATCATGGACTTCCTGGGAAGGAGGTGAATCCTAGTATTACTTTGAGGGTGGAGGTGTGATCCTTTGGATTCCCTTGTTGGTTGATACGGGTATCGTATCCTTTTATTTGTTGGTTTAGCAAATGTGCATATGTTGTTTTGTTAAATACCGTAATGAGTTGTGTTATAAAGCTCCAGTATGTTGTATGGTTGTTATTTCATGATTTGGTCATGATGTTTTACTTTTGAGCAGGCCATTCGTCGTAAATACTGCAATGAGCTCAGTTATAAAGCTCCATAGGTAGTATGTTTACTTTTCAACGGTTTTGTTGAGGTCTTGGTGTGGTTTAACACCAAGGATGGTGTTCCCCAAGGGGAGGTTTCTATGACAACACTGGTGAAATTTTCATGTAATAAAGTAAA
The DNA here is from genome assembly GCA_000404065.3 of Pinus taeda. Taxonomy (NCBI): domain Eukaryota; kingdom Viridiplantae; phylum Streptophyta; class Pinopsida; order Pinales; family Pinaceae; genus Pinus; species Pinus taeda. The sequence continues at coordinate 123,989 of APFE030939517.1, read as the reverse complement.
TAAAGGCAACATAAGACCACGAGAAAGGGACATGTATTCCAAGATGAATCTTGGGCAAATATATCCTGGTGGGCATCATTGGTGTGCTTTGGCTAAGGAAAAGGCATTAAAAGGCAAAAAGGCATTTTTGGCACATTTATTTATAAAATAAACGAAATTAGGAGAAAAGGAAGGTGAAAGGTCACAGGTTGCATGTGAGGAGGAAAATGAAGGAAAATGATGGAAAATGAAGAAAACAGAGGCCTCATTAATAAAAAGGTTTTTGATAATCAGTTGGCAGGATCTTAGTCAGTGTTAGCTATTAGTTAGTGAAAGTTTGGAGCTCTCTCATTACTCTCTCTCTCTCTCTCTCTCTCACTCTTGGTCACTTTGATTTTTCTTGGAGCAGTCTAGCTTTGGATCAAGGAAGGAAAAACAAGCAAAGGGAAAGGAAGGAAAGAAAGGATCATGGAAGCAAGAGCAGGATCGAGCAGCCTTAGCAGGAATACTTGCAGGTAACCTTTTGCATGTGTGACTTCCTAACTGGTTTGGACATGCATGGATTTGCATGTTTTGTGTATGGTTCTCTTGTTGTTGGTGGCATGGGTTTGTTGGGTTATGATAGTGGTTTTTCAGCTTAGCCTTACTTTTTTCTAGATGCCATGGTGTGTTGGGATGTTGATCTCAGTTTTGAAATTTGGAATTGTCGGATGGATTTTAGAATCCCAAAGGCCTATGAATCCCTTGACTGGATTTAGCGGGATACACGGTAAAGCCTAAGGGAGCAGTCTCAGTTTAGGGCCTAGTGATCCGGGTTTGGATTGTGGTAAATACTGAGAGACAAGGAGAAAAATTCCTCAAGGATAGTGATGGATTCTAAATGGAATTCCAATTTCTGTTCGGTTGTGATCAGAGCATCAGTTTTGGTGTGATCACGGTTTGATGAGGGTGGAGGTGGTTTAACCTTTGTATTCCCTTGGTTTTTCCTGGATTGGTTGTTCTATGAGATCCCACATTCATGCTTAGAATATGGCACGGAGGTGAGTGGATAAAAGAGAGATTTGGTTCAACCATGTCTATGGTCAGGTGGTACGTGGAAGTCCCGAACCTCGTCGGATTTGCCTATGATTAATAAAAGCTAAGTTCTCTTACTTTTTACACTGATTTATATGTGGATTTAATGGTTGTCATATCTATGATATTTACATGGTTTAATGCTGGCGATAAGCATGGTTAAATGATTGGTTTTATGTCATGGTTATTTCATGTATTTACTTGTAACTGTTAAATGGATGGATGCAAGACCTAATTGATGATGTTTTAGCTCAATGGAGAAGGAGGTGATCCTTCTGGTTATGTTTCATAAGTCATTTTAGTCATATATGCTCTGTCTTGTATCGTAGACCTGTAAGTAGCATATTTACTAAGTGTTTGACAAAATGTTTATCATGGTTAGGCTTGGTTAGGTAAAATCCTTGATCAAGTTTTATGTTAAAAGCTCTACCTTGGTGTCATTTAATGCATTAGAGAGTCTCATCAAGTTCTATGCATTGGTTTGGAGGCTAGCCCTGAAAAAGTGGCTTAAATATCGCAGTCTCTGGCACAGAACTGGCGAAGAGAGACTGCAGTCTCTCCCTTGCAGGCACTATGGGAGTGACTATAGCTTTATCGTTACATGCATGCCTTCTCATGGGAGTGACTCTGGGTCTAATTCATTGAAATTCTAGGTTAACTCAGGGGATGGGCACCTAGAGTGGTGGATGAGCTCCTAGAGGTCCTGAAGCACCTGAAGGAGGTCTGTAAGGTCTTGTTTTGTCGATTCCACTTCCTTAAGGTCACATAGGAGGTCGAATCTTATCATAGTAGTCTCTCTTCTCATGTTTACACCGATTGGCATGGTTACTTTGGGTAGACATGGGAGGGAGGTGTTACAGACTTATCTCCAAGATGTGTCAATGTCTTTCCATAGGATCAACAGAGTTCTTTGTTGGCTCTTCTTACACTTTAACAACTTCAATGGTTGAATAGTCCTCATCTCTCTTCGAGTCATTTGCACTTGGTTCCTTGTCATCTTCAAATATATGTGGCATCGAGAAGCATGTAATATGAAGGATTGTATTACTTCCATATTCATCAAGCATCCCTTCAATTTTGTCAATGGGTCATCAACATCACATTGTACTCTAGAGGTATTCCATGATGAGATAAAAACAACTCTATCATCATTTGAAGATCCAATCGCATTCATGTAATAGTGCATAACAAGTTTTCGAGGAATTATTTGTTCAAGCCAAATCCTCAAAATCTGAAGACACTAACGACGATTCTCACATGGAATACTACCTTGTGGAGCAGCTACACCTAATAAGTGTAGAAGAACACTTTGCATAGCAAGAAGATATGTACATAGTAGGAAGATATGTAGCTCCAACAATACCTTTCTGTGTGTGTGAACTTTGAGTTATTGAATCCACCAAAAAGAACAAGTCTATCCTCTGATGGAAACTCGTTTCATTTTCCATCCTGCGAACAATAAGCTCTACAAAACTCCATGAACTGCTGAAATGTAATTGAGCAGGTCACACACATTCAACTTGTAACCAACCTTTGATCGAGCTATATCTTCGTATATTAAAATTCATTGCCTAATGACTAAAGCCACAAATAACCTATTCTTCTTAACAATGTTCTCAACCTTCCTTTTACATAAGATTTACAATCACTGGCCTTATAGCCAAAGGTATTGCATGAATAACAAAAGCTATGAAAATATTTTTTATACCTAAAAATGTTTTACCTTTGATTTCTTCGATCTTGAGGAGGAAAGAGTCTTCGTGAACCCTTTGCACTTCTTTGCTTTTGTTTTTGTCCATGGTTTCCTCGTTTGATTATAGTTTCCTTTAAAGCAAATCTGTTATTTTTTTACTTGTTTCTTGCAAAAATTGCCTCAACTTCTAGTTCTTCACATTTTTTTTCTCCTTCAGTTGATTGTTCATTACCTTTTCACATCTCCTTCCTTCTTTTATTTGGGTTTTCAAATTAGAGATTTCTTCCTTAAATCATACTCCCTTTCCTCTAGTATTTGAAGCAATTATTTTAGATATTTGTTTTCCTTTGAAAGCTTTTCTATTTCAGCTAATGCTAAGCTAGAGCTTGATCTCCAACTAATCACTCTTTTTGACAATAAACTACTTTGTTACTGGAAGAGCAGATTTCATCCAGATTATCACTTTCCTTTTGAGGGGCCTTTTTCTTCTTAGTTTTCCTCTTCTACTTTTCTTCACCATTATTACTGGTTACTTTTCTATGCAGGGCCTGCAACCCATCCTAAATCTCTTTCACAAGCTTGAGATCCATGATTTTCTCAAGGTCCAGATTATGAATATTATCATAAATTGTACACTTGGCTTGATAATTCCATTGTTGAAATTGTTTTGAAGGAGGTTCTTTGCCATAACCATTTATCACTACTTTCTAGACTTCAGATCCAAGCGTAGATATTTGGGATTTTACCTTCTCTCTCCATTCCTAAAAGTTTGTGTGATTGAGCAGCGAAGCACTTTGATAATCCATGATTCACCCAAATCGACCTTCCAATGATTAAGTTGCAATAGAAGGCACCTACTCTAATACCAATTGTTGAAAACTTAGTTATAGTAAGGGGGAGTGAATCAATATAACATTGTTTTAAACAATATAACCATTTTTTTCTAAATTAATTAGCACTTAAACATATAATAACATAGTACAAGAATAACAAATCTAACGTGTATGCAACTTTAAAATACAACATAAGAAACAACACACATGGACACCATGGATTTTAGGTGGAAACTCTCAAGGGGAGAAAAACCATTACGTTGTTGCTTTGCTTATCTTCTTCACATTAATCTTCAAATTTCTTTTACATAAATTTGCCAGCCACTACCAGCTAAGAAGCCCCAACTCCCTATTTGTCAAGCCCCAACTTGTCGAAGGCCCCAACATCAATAAAAACTTTTCTTTGCCACAACCAACAAGGAAGTTACAACTCCCTATATAGCAAGCCACCACTTGCTGAAGGCCCCAACCTTCTCAAACACAATGGACCATGCTTTCATACATTTTCATACTAGGTCCATTTCTGCAATAATAACACAACAACCATCCTGCAACCAACGTGATCAGTGGTACCAAAAAAACTTGTTGGAAATACTGACAGGGGGGTGAATCAATATTTCACTTCAATGAGTTAATTTTAACTTCATATAGAATTATATATCATTAACATTAGATCAAAACATAAATCAACAACATCATTCACAACATCAAAGACAATACACAAGAGATTTTTAGGTGGAAATCTTTCCAGTAGAAAAAACACTGAACACTTTTTTATATATGTCTTAAGGATTACATCAATAGGAAGCTCCAACTTTTGAGATTCTCCAAAAACAACTAGAAGGAGGCTCTAACCCCATGATTTATCGAATCTAGCTGAAAGGATGCTCCAACACCATAATTTACCAACTCCAACTGGAAGGATGCTCCAACACCCTGATTTACCACCTCCAATTGGAAGGATGCTCCAACACCGATTTTATCAACTTCGACTGAAAGGATTCTCCAACACCCTACACAAGCTCCAACATGCCCTAGCACCACCTTGCCACCCTGAAGTGTAAGATAAAGAATAAGATTGATCACTACCCAACACTTGATCACTGCATCATACAACCATTGCTTTGATCATTGTTGCTATCAATACTTCTCAACAATGCCCCTGAAGCAATATCATGTTACTATTAGCAATACTGATGATGTACAAACATTGCACTATGTGTTGTCATATCAACAACAACCCCTGATAAATTTTGGTCGTACAAAACCCTAGCCCTCACTTAGCTAACATCAACAATACCAAATTCAAGTTTCGTGCTTTAAACCTAACCATATCAATGCAGCAACAACACTACAATATAAGGCTCATCTTACTCATGGCATCAATAATCTCTCTCCAAAACCCTATTGGCATCAACATATAACCGTAGCAGCTTTGCTCTTCTTCTGCTCAACATGTGGACTTATAACCCCAACAAATATGTGTTGTCCACCTCACAAAGCAATACCTCATGCCAAGAACCCTAGTGCAACTAAGAAAAGACACGATTTATTCAAATGCAGTCAAGGCAGTCTACAAGATTTTGTCTTTGTAGCAACATAAACCAACATAGTTTGACATTGTCAAATCATAGCTCAACAACTCAACAACATATAATGACAACACTAGAAATACAAGTCATAGAAATGAGAATACTGTGAACTCTCTATGACATCTCAGCCCGAACAACAAAAGCTAGTAAGCCCTCATGACAATACATCAATCTGGCAGCAGACATAGCCATTAATAATAAGGCTTTGGCAGCAATATAGTTAATACACTAGCAATCCTAGTGCACGTACAAAACTAACAATACCATGAAAAAAATAATTAGATCAACAACACTTTGCCATTAACTCAGATTCTAATCACATTGCATTGGATTATAGACATCATGAAAACACCCAAGTCACTTGATCCATTGCTCAAGTTGCCATTGCACTTGATTAACTTGATCATCATTCCTATTCATGTGCATGGGTTATACATACAACAATTATGACATCACACAATAGACTAGGCACACTCCAATACACATCCTTTCTCCCCATGATTGTCCATTCCAAACCATTAAACATAGGTTTCCACTACTTTTTGCACAAGGGCACGCATCTACTTCTAATCGTAAAGCAACAATTAGAAACTATATGATACGATATTTTGCTTCATATTGCTCCAAACACAATCACCCTTCAATCACCAATACTCTGTTAATGCACAATTATATTCATCCATTGCAAACACAAAACAATGTTCACTAAAAATTACAGAGATTGATTCTCGTCCTTCAAGTAAATTGCAATGTGTGTAAAATATCTTTGTTTCTAACCTCTGGTCAGCGCAAGGTAGACTATGCATTAACCTGTTCACACATATATCAAAACTCTAAATGACTGAGACAAAATCTTGAATATGACCCAATTAATCATGCATCAAATACACTGGCTTGCTACAAGATATGCACTCAAGCTTTATTCATATTTTGTAACCATATCTTAGTCCACGACCGAAAAATTTAACTATTTTCCCAACACCAAATTAGACAAATCAAATGAATTTATGCTTTCCGCTCTTTCATGCACCAATTCGATTTACATTGGCAATTGCCCACGAGCTTGCAAAATCAATCAAAGTTCATAAAGCCTTCAAGATGTTCCTTTAATTTTTTCCAGATAGGATCCACTCAAATGTTGTCAAAGGAATGCATGCACATTATAGTCAATGCTTCGTTTAGAACATTGATTCAAACCTCAGTCACTTCATTTTGGGCCATACCATGATACACAATAAAAGGCACCTCCATATTAGATGTGCTCGGATATTGGAAACAACGACCACATTGGAGTGTTATACCATAACCCATCGACAAAAAGTTGAGCTAAAAATTTTTGCTATACATTAATATTTTACTGAGTGGGACAGAGACACAATGCTACAAAATTAGATTAGGTCAGACATTGTTCCAGGACAGAAGAAGAAATAAGGTATGAAGTAAAGCCACTATCACAATTCCTATTCCATAACACACAACAATGTGTATTGATCCACAAATAACTTATCACATAATTGCTTAGATATGCCTAAAAGAGGTCCGAAAAATCACAAATTTAAGCCTTAGGAAAACCACAAAAAAATTGAATTAGATAGCCTCAAAAATTTCGGCCTCTCCCAAAAGATAAGATGTGGATGCCCCTAGCCTCGGATCAGATTATAGAAGATACATATTTTGTTGATGAAAAATGATGATCTAGGATGAATCCAAGCCATTGTATTTATACAAGAAGGGGATTCTAGAGGGGTTAACTAGCTCATGAAACCTTGAGGCCGACTTGAAAAATTTAAACATGAATTTTAAAAAAGAAGCAAAAACTTAACCACATTGAAGCTGACTTGATGTGGATATGCATTGCTTGAAGGAGGGTTGATAAGGGTAAATTTAAGGGCCATAAAAACAAAAAATAAATATTTAATGTAGATACCATTTTAAATCCATCAAATGGCAAAACATCAAGCTGCCAATAACACCACAGTTTGGGGACCTTGGAGAAACTTTGAGGCATAAACTTTGATCAAGCATATCTCCTCAATTGTGAGGAGTTATGAGGCATGCCACCTATTGTTGGAATCAACATGACCAGTACCATCACATGGAGATGATCTTGCATGCAAATTTATTGATCCTCGCAACGAAATTCCTCATCAAATGTGGAGTAGCATGGCCACATCGTAGGAGCTCCTCATCCTTCCATATTTTTTTTTTACTAGTGGAGCTTCTAATAATACAATCCATAGAAAAATATTAAGAGCATTCATAGATGATGTTGGCATCAATGACAACACCATTCAACAAAACTCACGCAACCGACTCAATATATCTCCATCATAATAACAACAATACAAACTCTCACACAACCATAAGTTGTGGTGTAATACAAATTGCTTCATAATACATGGCAACTACAATGATGAACTAAGACCTTGCAACATTAACCTCATAATTGATCTCTGCTACAACTATATTTAACTTCATTGTGCATAGTAGCTAAACTTAGTTCCAACCATGACATAACACATTTATACAATTTTTTTCCTAATCAACACATTAATTACATTCCATTTTCCTTTATGACCATATCAAATATGACAAAACCAAGTCAATTAATGTGTTTACTCCTTACTTTTGGTGATTACCAAATAATACCAAATAAAATCAATTAATGAATTTACTCCAATTTCGTGATCAAATCAAGGATTGATTGAGTTCCATTACTCTTGATGACCAAACCATAATCTCTCTAAAAGTTGACAATAATTCCAATTAAACAATTGTTTCCAACAAATAGTATATAGTGCTACTTAGGAGGAGCACATCTCACATTTTGCAAGTGTTGGAGACATTAAAGAAGCATCAACTACTTTTAAATTTCAATAAGTGTGAGTTTGCACAACAATGTTTGGTGTATTTGGGGTGTGTGATAGGTGGAGGAGAGATGAAAATAAATCCTGCCAAGATGGAGGCCATCATGAAATGGTCAATTCCCACTAATGTTTCTGAGGTTAGGAGTTTTGTTGGGGTAGCACAGTACCTGAAGAAATTCATAGCCTTGTTTTCAATAGTAGCAACGCCACTCCATGCCATAATAGAAAGTGGCAAGAGTTTCTAGTGGGGAAAGGGTTAATAGAGGGCCTTTGAGGAGCTAAAGAAGAAGATTCGTCAAGCACCAGTTATGGCAACCAAACTTGTAGCAGCCCTTCGAAGTGGAGACGGATGCAAGTGGGTATGCTATGCAAGTAGTCTTGATGCAAGGAGGAAGATATGTATGCTACCATTATGAAGTATTTCATGAGGTAGTTCTTAACTACCTTACCTATGACAAGGAGCTCTATGCCTTGGTGCAAGCTATGAAGAAGTGGAAGCATTATCTAGGAAAGGAGATAGTAATCCAGTAGATCACCAACCACTATAGTACCTACAAGACCAGAGTAAGCTACAACAAACCAGGCATTACAAGTGGATGGGGTTTCTACAACAATTTCATTTAGTTATCAAGTACAAGAAGGGTAGCACAAATAAGTTGGCTGACATGATTCCAAGCCCACCCACATCAAAGATCACAACTTTGATAACTCTGATGCACATGAAGTCATTCACCCATGATACATATTTAGAAGATGAGGACTTCAAGGAGGTGTTTCAACAGTTCTAGAGTCAGAGGCATGTGCGTGATGGCAACAACATCGTTGACTACATCTCCAAGATGGGTTACTCTATAGGTTGGATAAGTTATATGTTCCTAAATGTGAGCAATTATAGCTAATTAGATAGGCTCACACCTCTAAGGTTGGAGGGCACTTTGGTGTAGGGAAGACAACGGCCAACTTGTAGAGGTATGTATATTGACCGAAGTTGCGAGAACAAGTAGCTAGATTCCATAAGAGGATGCATGATTTGTTGTACCAACAACCCTAGTAATAGGAATTATGGTCTATATCATCCCTTACATGTACCCACTCATCCTTAGAAAAGCATTTCCATGGAATTTGTGGGAGGTTTACCAACAACCAGGAAGGGACATGACTACATGTTCGTGGTAGTTTATAGGTTCAACAAGATGTTTATTCTAATGCCTTGTAAAAATACTGTCAGTGGGAAAGACATATCAAACTTGTTATTTAGATAAATATGGGTGCACTTTGGGATACCAAGGAGTATCATTTTAGACAAGGACAATATTTCTCATAACATTTTGGACTACATTGTGGGAGAAGATGGACACGAAGTTAAAGAGGTCTACAACATTCCATCCTCAGATAGATGGGTATACAGAAGTAGTTAATAGGAATTTGGTACAACTTTTTGTAGAAATTTTGAATAAGATGACACTTATTCACAGAGATTATCCTGATTATACACTATTTGCAGAATGCATGCATAATACATAACCTCCTCTACGTTGATCATCAATTTGCGGAATTAAAGAAACAATCGCATGCGCACATTGAAACATCAATCACACATAT